>JASCZI010211915.1:21329-36789 GCA_036250425.1 Stylosanthes scabra
TGCCAAGTTCCGAGGACTTGGCACATATCCAACCTCAGAAAGTACCACATGTAAACGAACGTAGCAGCATGTACTCTTTTTCCTTTCATCTATTATTTTTTTTCCCAAAAACAAGGGTTTTTTGGGTGGAAAGGTTTTAACGAGGCATGTAAGCGTTTCGGCAACACTAGTCGTAAAAGATTAATGAAGAAAGAAGTATGTTTTACTCATTCCTTAGAATTTTGTACTTTCAAGTCTGTTCCTTTCCTTCTTAGCCTTACGTCGCTACTCAAAACCACGAAAAGCGCAGAAAGAAAAGGCATTTTTTCTTTTTACAAAAGAAACAAAAATGCCGAAAAGAGCCCGGGAGCCCTTAAAAGCGGCACAAAAATAATCCAAAGGGCAAACAATTAAAAGCGGAAAGAACCAAACTCCGCAGCTCCACCCTGGATTGATCACCCGGGAGATGAGATGCAAATTAACAAAAGCTTTGTAAAGATAACAAGATTATCAAAACAAAAAAGCAAACACAAGTATCAACCAAAAATTGTCAACGCAGCAAAAGCAAACAAAACAAATTACAAAAAGAAAAATTGTTCACAACCAAAGGATTTTACATATTCGAAACGGGGCATTCCCCGCCTTCCTTCACCGAAGCCTCTGGAACAACCTCCTGGACATCCCCCCTAAGAGGGACCCAGCTTCAAGGCCCGATCGCTCCTCTGCCACGGGCTCCGACTGCTCTTGGGCCTCGGCTTTCGGGTTATATATCCTTTTTGCCTTTGGATCCCAGCGAGTGTCCAAAGAAATCATTGAAAAATCTATGGCAGGATGCAAATAGCGAACCTGGTCCATCAAGATTTCAAAAGTCTCCTGGACCATGTCCCCAGTCTCCTCCGCCAGAGATTTCCACTCATCCCGCCAATGAGCAGCGGCAGCCTCCGCCCCATCCAGAGCCGTCTGCCTCTCCCTCAGGGACTTGGTAAGGCCCTCGGCCTCCCTCTTCTCTTTTAACAAGGCAGCCCGGCAGGACTCAAGCTCCGCAGCCTGCACCTTGGCCCTCTCCTCTACCTCCATCATACAAGCAAGAGAGGAAAGGCGCTCGCCCTCGGAAAACTCCAACCGCTGAGTCAGAGACTTAATCTCTGCATTCAGAAGGGAAGCCGCCAGGGTCGAATCCCTTTCCACCGTAAGCACGTCCACTTGATCCTTCAGAAAAGCTAGCTCCTTCTCCATCTGAACCTTGGAGGTGAAAGCTTTATCTATACCAATCTAAAAACACGAAAACAACAAAAAGAAGCTGAAGCAACGACTAAAGCAAGAAAACACAGAGAAAAAACAAAGGCAACACTAGAATGTGGATACCTGAAGGCAAGCGGTGAGCTGACAGGCAAGGTGTTGAGCCGTTCCAAGGAGTTGCTCCGGCACCAAGGGGCCAAGAATTTCCCGAGTAGGGCCATTGGTAAGGCCAGCATCCAATGCCTCCCGGAAGTTGTAGTCATCCGGAAAGGCACGATTAATGGGGCTGACTTTGTACACCCTCGAGGAGTCTGCCCCCAAAGCCGCCTCCTCGGCAGAAGCATCCGGCGCTTTCCTCTTCCGCCTTTCTTCTTCAAGTCGGCGGAAGGATCCTCTTTGGCACCCTCCTCCCCCTGAACAGGGAAAGGTTTGCCAGCAGGATCCTTAGAGAATCCCCTCTTCTTTGTAGCAACTAGAAGAGGAGACGGAGTAGCAGGAGTAGTAGGGGCGGGAGTAGCCTGACCAGAAGTGGAGGCTCCGGAAGTAGTCGGAGGAGCCCGGACATGGGGAAGAACCGAGCGTGGACCCATCCCGGCCACCTCCGCCATCTTTTGCTTCAAGCGGTCGAAGCGACTTTGTTTCTCCATATCAGCAAGAAGGCTATCTACAAGACCAAATAACCAAGGAAAAGACTTCAGCAAACAACTACAAATATGTACACCAATTCAACCAACAAAATCAAAACATGAAAGGGGGCATACCAAGAAATGCCCCAACCTCAGCGTCACTATGATCCAAAATCCAGCAACACCGGAAGTTGGCCCTCTTCCCCAAACCAACTGGAAGGGATTGCAGGAAATCGAAGGCCAAGGTCTCCAAGGGATCCAAGGCCGTTATACGACACTCCCTCGCCCTCGAATTCCAGTACACCCAAGGATACGGCTTCCCCTCATCATCAACCCAGAAGGGGCGAGTACCAGGAAGATAATGCCACGTAAATTCTTGGATAGACTCCTCGAAGGCATCAAAGAGATGCCTACCCTGGTAAGCCCGGAGAGACAAGAAGTCGTTCCCGGGAGGGGGAGCATGAAGCTGATAAGTATACAAGAAGATGCGCCAGGACGGACGGAACCCAAAGTGAAGGTAGACGCGTTCAAAGGTGCGGAGAAAGCCCCAACCATTAAGATGAAGTTGGCTAGCTGCATTCAAAGGAAAAGAGACGAAGAAGAAGAAACGACTAGGACAGCGAGGGACGAACAAGACAGAGAAGGAGAAAGAAGAAAAGATCAAAAAAAAAAAAAACACTAGAACCACAGTACATGAAATGTAGGCAAAAAGTGGAGGAAGAAGGGAATACCTATAACTGAAGAAAGCCGAAAACGAAATGCGTTCAACAGGAGACGAAGAACACCAACAAAAGAGAGAAACCTTCAAGGAAGAAAACTCAGAAGAAAGAGAGCAGAAGTGAGAGAAGGTGAAAAAGAGTCCCTTAAGTCCCCCAAGCATTCTTAAACACGCCTCGGGGAACTCGGGGGGCAAGGGAATGATGGGACGGTTACAGAAGTCTCGAAAACCGCACCCCACGAGAAAAACCATTACTATCCTCCGCCACGTCAGCAAAGAAAAACGAAACGCCCCCCTCTCAACGCTTGGACCACAAAGAAACACGTAGCAGCCGGAACTCAGGAGGGTGGAACTTGCCTTACACGCATCAAGTTATCGGAAGTCGACAGAACCGCCCGGAAAAAGGCCGAAAAATGGGTCGTAAACTCGCAAGCTTGGCTCAAAAGCCTCAAGCTCCCGAGTGGGGGCAATGTTACGGACCAACCTCCAAGGCCCAAATCATCAAAGAATAAGGCCATAAACAAGTAGCCCACAAGCAAAGAAGAATCACCTAAAATAGGAAAGATTTGATATAATCTTAATAGATCCCAAAAAGATCTCAACTACCCGCAACTATATAAGCAGGGGCATCACCCCCTCAAGGTACGCACTCTCTTAACCTACCTCATTCTATTAGATCTAGAATCCCATAATCCTATTCTGGGCTTCTAGAGCTATTCACCTCTACACTAACCCCTTCTCGGCTATAACTCTCGACCACGCCGTAGGGTTCGTCATCGAAGGCACACCTTCTTGTCCCAAACCTCATATCTCGACCCCCCTTCGAAGTCCTTTAGACAACCGTTAAGGATCCGACCTTAACAAGGGGCAATTTGAAGTTTCCAAATTATTAAGAGCGGCGTCATCCGAATTAAAAATAGTCATGCTGGATTGAGTGTTTATTTCTTCTTTGTTTTGTTATTACAAATAGTTCTTAGTTGTTATAAATATTAAGACTTTAATTTTCATTATGAGTATTTTGATAAGTACCATTTTGATAATTAAGACTTTAATTTCTTCATTATGAGTATTTTCATTATGAGTGTATTTCAATTCTTTAACGTAATAAAATTATGTAGAAAATTACACAAACACATACCATTTTTCTTCCGTAAAATTTTAATTTAAGGATGAGTGGAACACTATTCCACCGTTTTGTCAATATTTATAACAAAAAAAAATTATTAGAATCAAGTGAAACTTGTTATTTTTATTTTTATGCACATGCTTGATTTTAATATTTTTTTAAGGATAATTTAACTTTAACTATAACTTTGTGTTGTTGAGAGACTAAAAAAATTGAAAAAAAAAGAAAATTAGTTTTTTTAATAATAGTAAATTTGAATATTTAATTTTAGAATTATAATTAAAAATATATTTATTGAATGTAAATGTTTGTGAATGCAATTATTGTTATTTAGTGAAGAAGTATTTATTGTTAGTTAATGAAAGTGTTTAATCTTAACTATTCAAATTAATCTAATGATTATAAATGTATTCTCATTTCTCATATAAAAAGGACTTTCTCATTAGATATATAGATGACTTTCTCGACCTATTCTCAAACTTTAAATAGGTAGGATGGCGGGGCTGCTCTGTTGAGCCATGTCACAGAATCGAGAGCTCAAAGTGTGCCATTTTTTGGTAAGCAGAACTGGCGATGTGGGATGAATCGGAAGTCGGGTTATGATACCCAATTACGCGCTAACCAAGACCCCACAAAAGGTGTTGGTCGATTAAGAGAGCAAGACGATGGTCATAGAAGTTGAAATCCACCGAGGAGTATATATATACACGTCCCAATGCAAAAACATTGGAAAATTCATAATTCAGAGTGCTACTATATAGTGATCAGGGCTTTAGTTTTATACATATAATTGCAACCCAGAATGCATTCTTCTAGTTTTCTACCCTTAAATCGTCTCTTGCATTTGTTGATGCACGCTTTCAGATTTTTCTCAAGCTTTTTGTTTGCATTCTTGTTCTTGCCTGAAACATAATACATGAAATTGGAAGTTGTTCAGAATTAGGATAATAAAAGTCAGTAATAACAAAACAAATAATTACTCCAATAAAAATTATTATTCTCAAACTAAGAATTTTTTTTGTTCAATTTATGTCTTCTCTGCATACTAATAGCTATAAATTACCAATGCAAGAAAATCATTGTAAAATAGTGTTGTGTTAAAATAGTTTATTTCATTAATTAAGAGTAAGACGGATTGTCCTTTATTAATAAAAGTTTTAGATGATATGCTTGAGCTTGACAATAGTCATTAGAGACAACATTAAATATTAAATACAAGATACCAACAAGTGAAAAGCGCAGCCAGATGCCTGAAAAAATAATTAAATGAAATTAAAATTGAAATGTGACTAACGTCCATTCCAGAATGCCATTTGAAAAGGTAGATTTTATATATAGTGTCAAGAAGAAAGTTAATATATATATATATAATAAAAATAAAATAAGGGGTAAGTTATTTTGTTGTCCCATAAGATATGCAAGAAATTTCAAAATATCTTTAAAGTTTAATTGTATAAATTTTATTCTGTGTTTGTAATAAGTAGTTTTAATTCTATCAGTATATATATCCCCACTTATTAATAATAGTTCAATTAAGGATAATTTGAAACATAAATTAAATATTAAGAAAAATAATTACAAGCTTTCAAGTTATGAACAATCTTAAACAATATTAACTGACATAATTAACACATATGGACAACATTAAAATTGATTTTAAATGTTCAGAATAAAATTGATATCAATTAAATATTAAATATATTTTTAAAACCTTTTTTAAAATATTAAAGACAAAATATATATTTTATCATTTAATAATATATACCATGAGATTGTTACTTAAATTAATCACTGTATTGTTTAAGACAAAACAGTTCAACCCTTTTTTATCATGAGTGAAGGAATCTAAATCTTTCAACATATATATAGTATGGGACCTTTGATTTTTATTATGATTATTATCTAATTTATATATTTTATCTCTTCTGAATTTTTTATTTTAATTCCAGCGAGATTAAATAACTTTTATATACACTAGAAAAGCAAAGTTCAAGTTGTTTTTTTTGGTTGCTTTGAGAAAAAATTACAAGCTCAAAAACAAGAAAAAAAAAAAGAAAAAAGCCTTAAAAAACACAATCAACATCACTGAGAAAAAAACTTCTGCAGAGTATCTCCCGACTCAATCAAGAGTTTAAAATTTGTATAATTCTTTGCCACCTAGTCAGCAATCCGGTTGGCTTTTTCTCTTGACAAATCTAAATTGGACCTCCCAATCCTAAAGTAAGCAATCTTGAATTTTTCGAAAAATAACAGTGTCTGAATATAAGAGCCATCAGAAAGAAGATTATTAAGTAAAACAAAGACCTCAAGAGAACCTGTTTTATAGATCACATGACTCGCACCCGCCTTTGTAGCAAGAAGCAAGCCTTGCCAGAAAGCAAATAGCTTGCAGTGAAATATGGACCAAAAAGGTAGGAAACCCGAGCAACCCAGCATCCAACAAGGTTGAAAATTCCTCAAAACACATTTGAAACCAACCTTTTTACAATCGGGAACACACTGCCATAAAAAAGTTCAAGTTGTTTACTCCCGACATTTCATATCGAGTGTCTCTTTTTTTTTCTTTTTATTACTGTGTTATATAATAAGGGTTGCTTTCAACTTTCAAATTTCAGGAACTCATTAATTATTTTTTACCTATTTTCATATTATTTTTTTTATGTTATTAATAATTATGAAATTATTAAATTTAATTTTTCTTTTCTAAACCGAATTTTAGATAATATATTTTGCACATTATAAAAAAATTAAATTAATAAAAGTATTAATATATTTTTATTTTAATTAATTAAATAGGTGAAACTATAATAGAATCAAAGTTAGTTCCATCTATTAAAAAAATGTCTTGTATAAAGTAGTTATTTATGTCTTGTATAAAGAAGTTATTTTTTTTTCTTATAACAAGTAGATTATAAACAAAGATTATGGTGACTTCCATTAAAATTGCTCTAAATCATTCAAAGATCAAGGCAGAAACTATAATTTTGACTCAATAGAGAATGGAAAGTATATTTTAGGATTGAATAATGATTACTTCAGCTTGAATATACTTTCTCTAAACTTCCTTGTTGTATCTATCATGAGTTATTACTTAAAGTAGCTTGCTGGTCAAAGAAGTCGCCAAAACGCCGAAAACTAGAGCGGCTAAAACTTCAAAATGTCCTAAAATTTGAGTTCCAACTTAATTCATCTTCTCAATTTATAAGTATTCAAAATAGGTGAATTATAGGAAGCGCCGTCTCAGAGAGGGGGTACGGACTGCACCCTCCTGATTCGATTTTGCAGGTTTAATTGAGTATTATCTTTGAACCATTGAAGTTATCCAATTTATAAATGTGATTGGAATCCAATTTGAGCATATTATAATTTTTCCTCACTCCTTTTTTAAACAAAAACCTTGAAACCCATATTTTCTCTTTGGGCCGGCCCGGCAAATATGGTCATATGGCTCCTGTCTCACATACACACATATAATGACATTTAATTATTTAAATATTAGAAAATGTGCAGGCCAAAAAAAAAATGTTAGAAAATGTCGTACATTTTTGAAATAGTGTCTTTTTTTTGTAAATCTGAAAAGTTTTATTTTAAATTATATAATTGTTATTTTTATATTTTAAAACTTTATTTAAATAATTTGGTTGGCACTTAAATACTGATTTAGAATCTATACTAACAGATTTTTAAAAAATTAAAATTATATATTTAAAAGGTTAAATTTTTTATTTAAAAACCTAAATTCTTTATTAAAAATTTTAAACTTCTTAATTTTTCAAATTTTTAGATTTTTATTTGAATATTTGGTAATAAGAACTTTAAACTTTGAAAATATAATTTAATTAACTGATTTTTCTTAAATTTTGAGATTCTTTATCCTAGGATTTAGTGTGCACACCAGGCTTGGTTCCCTTTCTGCTCACCAAAAACATGAAACGCTTCAAACTCTCATCCATGTTGAAGACCCTTCCTCCTACAAGCAATAGAGATTTCACTCACCCTCACTTCAAAACCACTCTTTCAATTCAATATTAAATGGACAGACTGGAATGACTTAATGCATAGAGTATCAATTATATATGTAGGTTTGCTGAGAATATTTTTCCTTCAAAGTTATTTTTTTTATTAAATATATTTCCTAACCCATAAATCTTCTTTCTGTTATTATGTATAGTCATTGTGGTAAGCAAATAAAATAACTTTCTCAGTTTCAAGTCTTTTTTTGTGATTTTTTTCAGTTTTGTTAAATCTTGTTTCAAAATTTCATACTAATTTTTTTCATCGATTTTTTTCATTTTTTGTCATTTTTAGAGCATTAAACTGTAATAATTAATCCTAAACAATATTTGCAGCAACACTTAATTTTAAACAATATTTTCAGTAAAACCTTTTTTTAAAAAAAACCAGAGAGAAAAACTCCAATTCATTAAGGTAGTTATCACCTTCACATTTTTTTCTTTTTTTAATTTGGGGTTATTCTTACATTTTTTTATTGAACTTTTATGGGGTGTTATTGTTTTTTCTTCTATATTTGAGTCATTTATTTATATGGTTTGAAAAATTATAAAAATAAAACAAGGCCTTTTCCAATATGTCCCGCCCAAAATGCATATCATAATTTAAGGCCCAGTAGAGATAGCACAGTCTGAAAGAGTTAAATTATTACACATTTTACACTTTTTTCTTCCAGAATTTCATTTAACCCCAACTAAAGGGGTCTTGATTAATTTCAAGAGAAACGGGGAACCTCCATGTGCTGAGTCATTCTCATGACATCATTGTCCTTTGCAGAATTTTTCTCTCAACACGTGCATCCCATTCATTTGTGGAGCACTTGTAACCGTACAAGGCTTGTACGCGCCTGTTTTGGAAGAGGCGCTTCCTAAAATTCACCTTCAAAATGGCTCTTTAAATTAAAAAATATATTTCTTGTTGGCATTTTTATCATCTCCATCAAACAAAAATTTTAAATTTAGCTTATTGTTATTTGTGTTAAAGATGATGCTGGGGAGCAGCCATAATTTTAGGAGCAACAGGCATTGTTAAGAATTGATATTATTTTATTTATATTGACGTGTCACTTAATGCTCTACCTAAATACATTGATAAAAAAAACTTAAGATGATTCAACAACATGAGTTATATTTTTAAATTTGGAGGCCATTTTAAATTTAAATAAATTAGATAACTTCTTGTCTTGCATTTGTAGTGCAGTAAAGAAATAAAAAAGCTTTTTATAAGAAATTTAGTTGTACTCTTCTCTCAAACTAATAACTAATAAGAGATATACTATTTTTCAGGTGTGAGATGTGAGAACATGAATATTAGTTTTTTTTTTTTTTTCGGTGAATATTAGTTATTCAATTAAAATAAAGGGTTGGACACCAAAAAAAAAAAAATTAAAATAAAGGGTTGAAAACTAAGTTCATCTCCTTCGTTAACTCCTATTGGGTTAGTTTTGGAGGATTTAAGGCTTGTGTTTAGAAATTAGAATTTAAGATAAAGGCGGACTATAAAAGATAATCGTGTAGTGAGGTTCTCTCATTATGGAGAGCCTTTTCTCTCTCGAGTGAGAGTAAGTGAAAACTTTAGGTTCTGAGTTCTGACATCACTCTTACATTACATAAAACCACTAGAAATTTTACATTTATACATCTTCTTCTACTCAAACCTTCTCGCCGATTACCATCATATCCTTTTACAACTGAAAATCACCAATTCACTACCCCTTTATCCACTTTGGCCCTTCAAAATTCACGTCACCACAAACTTCGTATACACTTCTACAACCGAGCTTCCAGAGCAGGAATTTGCAAGAAGGCACCAACTTGCAGATTTCAAGTTAAAACGAAGGAAGAAATCAGTGCATGCAAAGATTGCGACCATGCAAGACCATCCAATTGAAGATAAAACAATCACAGTTCAAGTAAATAGGGATGGGAATTACAGGGTAGATAATTACAATTTAGTTGGGAAGCTGATCACGCAGAAGGAGATAAGCTTCAGAACCATCAAAGCTACTATAATGGGGATGTGGCTGGGGGGAAATCTAGACGGGGTAACTATCTCTGAAGTAGGCAGAAACAAGGTTCTCATCAGTTTTCAGAACAGTAAAAAGGGGTATCAATATTTGAAGGGAGGCCCATGGTGCATTAGAGGCAATTTGTTGAACTTGAGGCCGTGGAATGGAAGAGAATCAGTGTTTTCGGTGTCCCACAATCAAATTGAACTGTGGGTGCAAGTGCATGGAGTCCCACTAAATTGCATGAACAAATACACAGCGGAGACAATTGGAGAAGATCCGGGAGCAATGATGGAGGTAGAAGATCCTTGGAAGAACAACACATTACAAAGATCTTTCTTGAGGATAAGGGTTCTGATGGAGGTTAATAATCTTCTACCATCTGGATGTTGGCTTAGAGGAGAAGGAATGCAAAGAGGGTGGGTAGAATTCAAATATGAGAGGATTCAAGATTGTTACTGTTTGAATTGTGAGATGTTGGGACATGCAAAGAAAGAGTGTTGGAATACAGAAGCCAAATCAGTGCTGGATAGTTCTCAGTCGAGATATAAGTCAGGAATGGGGGTCAATCGGGCGAAATCTTTATATCCGTATGAAGAAGAGGCAGTAGAAGTAAATGAGAAGGAACTAAAGAACATGCAGAAGATAGGAGATGAACAAGAGGAAAACAGCATGAAAGAACCAACAAGGAAGTGGAGTTGGAACAATGAGAGATAACCGGCATTCATTGGAACAAAATGAAGATGAAGATTTGAAAGAAATTTCTGGGAGAGAAAGCAAAGGATCAAAAAAAGAGATGAAGCAAGAAGAAGATAGCAGAATAAACAAGGAAGAGACAGAAGATCGTAGTAATAAAAGCAATTCTTTTTCAGTAGAATAGGAACTAAGAATGAAAGGAAAACAAAATGAGGAAGGAAAATAGAGGGAGCAGCTAGAGAAGGTAAGAGTTGAGCCAATGTAAGAACAGAAGACAGAAGAACATATCAGAGTTTTGGAACGAGCCAGGAAAGAAAAAGCGGTACAAGTAGTGATGAGCAAACCAGAACCAGAAAGAGTAAAGTTGGGAGAATATAAAGCAAGTGAAGGAAAGAGCACCAAAGACAGCAATAAACAGAATCAAATTGAAGTAGGGAATGAGATATGGCAAATAAGAGAGAAGCAGAAGGAGATAGAGACCAAACAATACACATGGCGAATATTAATTCAGAAGGCAGAAAATGGAGAAACATACTTTGTAGAGTTGGCTGAAGTTTCAGAAGAAGAAAGAGGAGCTGAGGAAGTTAAAGATCATGAAGCCAAGGAGTTGGAAGGATGGGAATTAGAACTTGCTGCAAATGTTCAGAATACATCGAAATTGAAATGTAGGAGGCAAGAAGACACACAGGACATGCAGATGATGGAGACAGAGAATGCAAGGATCACGGAAGCAGAGAATTGAATGTACCAACAAACAAGAAGATGAAATACATAGAGTTTGGTATAATCATGGCTGAGGAGGTGGGCCTTAACATGCCCCACTAGAAGCCATGATTTTTATAAGCTGGAACTGTCGTGGTTCCACAAGAGTAGCTGAACTTCAAAGTTTATGGAAGAAAGAAAAGCCGTCTATTTTATATCTAATAGAAACTAAAGCAGATACTAAAAAGTGTAATAGTTTTAAGAAAAAAACTAAAGTTTGACTATATGTTTTGTGTAGAATCCCGGGTTTGTCCAGGGGCCTAGCTCTTTTTTGGAAATCTAATGTTAATGTTATGGTGTATTCTTGGTGTGAAAACTATATAAAAACTAACATTTCTTGTAACAGGGATAGGGAGTGTGAAGCGAATTTTACAATCCTAAAACTCGGCAAATATATCGAATCTTATCAAGTAATACCACGGTGAGTGGATATCGTTCCCACGAGGATTGACGGATTGAACAATAACGATTAATTTGCCCTTTGATTAGACAAAATCACACAAATAGAGAGCTGGAATTTCAATAACAAAAACAGAATAGTAAACAAACACTAACATTGACATGAAATTGAAGGAATCAAAGTGAAATTGAGAAATTAGTGATGGAGAGAGTTAAGGATTTGGAGATGTTTTACCATAAGATACTAATTCTTGAATTCACTTTCTTCTTTAATAAGTAATGGTCAATTCCCAACGAATCCTAATTAACTAAACCCTAATCTCTTAGTGATTTAATTTCCCTTAATCTAACCAATCATCAATATCTTGATTAATTAATTAAGAAAAGAGGTTAAGCATATATTCTGGTTCAATTCTATTAAAGCTCAAAAGTGATCCTAGGTTGAATGATATGTCACGTATTCAAACTAGTTCTAAACCAATTGAAGATTTTAACAGAATAAAACGTTGTACATTTATCAAATCCCTATCTCTAGTTCAATTGATAAATCATGAGAAATAAGTTTTTAACCTGTTATGATTACTAAAATTCTCTCAAACCAAATAATCAAAACAATACAGAAGAAGTATACCTCTCAGTAATCCTAATTCTGTAAGAATGAAGAACCAAAAGCTTAAATCTTGAATCTGACCAATAACTTGAAATTGAAGAAAGTAGAAAACTTGAATTAATAAGCTATGCCGGGATGAACAGAGCTCCTCATCCTCAACAATGGAGTTTAGTTACTCATAATTCTAAAACTAGGATTGCAAAATAAAAGTGAACGTGAAAAACTAAGTGCCTAACCCTAATGGCTAAGTCACTATTTATAATATAATAATAAACCTAAACAAAATTCAAATCAAATCAAATCAAACACCTAATCTAATCTAATCTTCAGAAGATCTCTTAACAAATTACAACTTTGTCCTTGAATTAGCTCCTCTTGCTTTGCCAATTGCTAATTGAATTGCCCTTAATCAAATCCAAATTCTTCTACCAAAAGTTACACATTTAAATTTGAGATTTTGAAGTTCCAGTAGCTTGAGAATTTGTGGCATGTAGCACTTTGGGTTCATGTGCAACACGCCATTCTTCAATGTATTGGGCGTGTAACACGCCATATTGGCGTGTAACACTTCACTTCTTTACTCAAAATTCACAAATCTTCCAGTAATGATGCGTATGCATCTTAGGTTGTTTTTAGTCTCAATTTCTCTTCATAATCATGTTATTCTTTGTGAATTATGCTTATTAATTGATTAATCAAATAAACTTGATGTTCTTTTAGTTGTGTTTGTGTTTTATAGAAATGCACTAAGAGTTTTAGGTAATTGAAGACCATTTGAAGAGAGATTGAAGCAAAGAAGATGAAGAAAAGTCTAGAGATCTCACATTATACGCCATTCACTCACGTATAACGTGAGAAATTAAAGAAAATGGGCAGAAGCTACACGTAGTACGTGCAACATGCACGTACAACATGGAGAAAATGGCAAATTGGAAGCATATCACAGAGAGCCCACGTTATACGTGAGCTCCCCCACGTATAACGTGGGCAATTCAAGCTTCCACGAGGGATTTCAAGCAGAAGCTCCACGTTATACGTGGGAGCTACACGTATAACGTGGAGGCTAAATTCAAATCCAGCATCCTAACCAATTCCAATTCAAATCCAACATCTTTTGGGCATCAATTCCATTCACTAATCAAGGATATAATTGGAAGAATCAAGAGAAGATTGATTGAAGATTGATTGAAGATTGAGAGAAGATTGATAAACTTCGTTAAGATAGAAGATAAGATTAAGATAAGATAGATTAGATTAGATTTGATTGATAGCTGATTTTTAGGAATTTAGCTAGTTATATAAGAGAAAACTAACCACTAGGGTTAGCATATCTCAACATATCTCAGCATCTCAGCATAGACGTTTTTCGATTATTTTTAGGTCTAGTTTTTATTATGAATTGCTAAACTACTCCATTGTTAAGGGTGAGGAGCTCTGTTCACCGAATACTGAGGTAGTCACTATGTACATTCGTTTATTAATTCATTGAGGTATTTTCAGTTATTTTCTATGCATGATTTAATTTTCTATTCTTCATCTCAATAGTTTAGAATCACTGAGAAGTGTTCTTAACTTGTCTAGGGCTAGATTAATAAGATTGAGAGATCTATTAGTTTATGCTAGCTGGAAATTAAATCACATAATTAATTAGGTCTAGCTAGAGATAGTCAAGCTAATTGTTATGCAACTTATAATTCTGTGAGTTAAAATTGGATTAGAACTAGTTGGGATAGAGTGACATTTAATTCGATCTAGGATCACTTTTGAGACTCATAAGGATTAGAATCTGATTTAGATCTTCATCTATTTGTTTGATTAATTGACTAAGAGATTAGCTTTTGATTAGGTAAATAGAAACTAAGTTACTAAGAGATTAGGGCTTAGTTAAACTAGATTCGTTGTGCTTGATAACTGAAACCCTGGAATTAGTATTCGAATGTATGCATTGGCCCTCAAGGGAAAAACATCTCCAGATCTCTTAACAGTTCTCTCATCATCGTTTACAATACAAGTAATATTTTGATTTCTCTTCTACTTAGTTTTCAAAATTCTCTGCTTACTACACACTTTCTGTTTTTAATTCGATCTGATTAGAATAATTAATTAGTAGTGATTGCTTAGTCCTTTAATCCTCGAGGGATCGATACCCATTTCACCGTGGTATATTACTTGATACGATTCGGTATACTTGCCAAGATCTAGGGTTTGCGAATCCGAGCATCAAGTTTTTGGCGCCGTTGCCGGGGATTAACTGAGATTAACAATACGATCTTAATTAATTTACTAAATCAGATTTGTTTTTTCCTTCTAATCCCTTGGGAATTTCCTTCACTTTGACGTTGGAAATTCCCACCTTCTGTTTGTTTGTTCGGTTACTTTGTATATGCAGGGCAATCGTAGAGACAAACCAACAATCGAGTTTGATCCTGAAATTGAGAAAACCTTGAAGAGGAATCGAAGCAGGGTCAAAGCTCAGAGAGCTCTTCAATTCGATCAAGAAGAAGCAAATTCCAAAGAAGGTGCTTCTGAAAAATCTTTTGAAGAAGAGTTAGTAGAAGAAAATACTGAAGAAGAGATCCAAGATAACATGGCGAACAATGCCAATAATCAGCGGAGAACTCTTTCGGATTACACTAATCCCACTATTAGTAGCTGTGGGAGCAGTATTGTTTGGCCCACTGTAGATGCTAACGATTTCGATCTTAAACCTGCTCTGGTTCAACTAGTTCAACAAAACCAGTTCGGTGGTAATCCTCTTGATGATCCGAATCAACACATCTCTCGCTTCTTGCACATCTGTGGTACAATGAAGTTTAATGGTGTCTCTCTTGATGCCATTAGATTGAGGCTTTCCCATTCTCTCTAAGGGATAAAGCAACACAATGGTTGGATTCTCAACCAGCTGAAAGTATTACTACTTGGGAGGACTTAGTCACCAAGTTCTTAGCTAAATTCTTTCCTCCTCAGAAGCTTGCTAAACTCAGACATGACATCCAATACTTTCAACAAAGGGATGGAGAATCTCTATATGAAGCTTGGGAAAGATACAAGGATATGATACGGAGATGCCCTAATAATGTATTTCCTGAGTGGCTGGAACTGCAGACCTTCTATGATGGAACACTTCCTACTTCCCATATTCTTCTTGATTCTGCTGCTAATGGATTTTTGCATACAAAAACACTCGAAGAAGCTCTAGAACTAATTGAGCTTGTTGCTACTAATCAATACATGAACTTTTCTGAAAGAAGTACAATGAGGAAGGGTGTACTAGAAGTTGATTCCG
>JASCZI010211918.1:3989-22673 GCA_036250425.1 Stylosanthes scabra
CCATACTGTTCATTGAACCACTTTTTGTTTCAACATTGTTGCTATACTCTTATTAGATTCATTCCTCGAAGATTATTTATTTTAATAAGATTCAGTTTTGACAGGATAATTTATCTTTCCCTCTTATTTGTGCTGACTGGAATGCAGATGATGAAATTCTGCTTCTAGAGGTATTGTCTTCAAGCTTATTTATTAGGAGTAATGATGACTAGTGGTTAAAAAATATAAAGCCTAGTAACTTCCATTTTGTCCAATAATACATCTGTTACTTGTATATGATATTTGTTGCAATAATTTGTTGATTCTAGGGCATTGAAATGTATGGCTTGTCAAACTGGCCAGAAGTTGCTGAACATGTTGGGACAAAGAACAAAGAATCATGCACAGAACACTACAGAAATATATACTTGTACTCCGCATTCTTTCCTCTTCCGGTATGATAGCTTATCTATGAAGCTGCAAGCAATGCTTCTTTTCTGTTATATCTATTTATTGATTTATTGATTCTTATTTATATAATGGTATTTTAAATCCTGCCATTTTATATTTATTAGGACATGTCTCATGTTGTTGGGAAAAACAAAAAAGAACTTCTTGCCATGGCAAAAGGACAGGGCGAGGACAAGAAAGGTTTGTGACAATACTCAACATCACTTTCATAATATTCTGTTACAGATTAGGTATGCCTTGCTTATAACTTATTTTGGATGACACGAGTTTACCTTTAGCATAGCATCTTACTCTATCTGCAATTGATTATTACTTGTGCCCGAAGGCATCAGTGCTGTAGCTTGCTGTAAGATCAATGTTTTCGTTATTGACAATGGCCTATAATCACGTCATTGTCTTTTGTAATTGGTACAGGAATTTCCATGGCAGATGGTCTTAAGGAAGAATCTACCTTTTCTCCCTCTAGAGTCAAGTAAGGCTATTATTTTCTACATGCACTTTTCTCTTGTCATTTTCTGTACCAAACTTTTTAATGTATATTCCTTGATTCAGAGTTGAAGATTCTCATAAAGCTGGTTCCTCTGGCCCCAATCAGAAGGCCTCAAATGCAGCCCGTGGAAAAGACGGCGTTGGTGTTGTTAAATTGGAAGGTGTGAAACATTTGGAATTATACCTGTAACGCTTATTTCTACAACAAAAAATTGCTATTCTTATAAGCAAAAGCAGAAGGAAGGATACCACACATGTAACTGTTTTTATGTAATTTGAAAGCCATTTTAATAGATTAACATTTGAGGCAATATGGCAATTTTTCTATTACTAAAATATCCAGGGCTAAGATTTTGTACATGCCAAACTAGGGTTTAACGTGTACCGCTTCTTGCATGAAACTCATCACTAATCACTGCTTTGTCTTTTCGTCACTGGCATTGGCTTGCATATCCACATGCATATTGTCTGAGGAAAATCATGAAACCGTTTATGTTCTGTCTAAATTCTTGTTCCTTTGTCACTGGTAGATTCTCAAGTAGACAGGAATTTTGGTGGAAAGAAGCCAAATTCCTCAGGAAATGAAGGTCCTTCATTGGTAGAATCCAGTGGTTATAATTCAAAAAGACAGGAATTTGATCCAGAATACGATAATGATGCTGAACAACTACTTGCTGAAATGGAATTTAAGGACACTGACACAGAGGAAGAGAGAGAGATAAAACTACGTGTCTTGCGTATCTATGGGAAAAGGTGAACTGCCATCTTATTCTATTAGTTTTTCGCTCCTGAATCATAAACTCTGAAACATTAACAGCACCGATGTTAGCATGGTATTGCATTATTCACTGCCATCCTTAAATTGAAATGTGTTGCAGGCTTGATGAACGAAAGCGTAGAAAGGATTTCATTCTTGAAAGAAACTTGTTATACCCAAATCCATTTGAGAAGGATTTAACACCTGAGGAGAAGGCGATTTGTAGGAAATATGACATATTCATGCGCTTTCATACCAAGGAGGAACATGAGGAATTGCTTCGGACAGTTATTACCGAACACAGAACTCTTAAAAGACTTCAAGATCTCAAGGTTTGAGATGCAGTTGACATTAGATTAATATTTGCATTCTTTCTTTCTTTCTTTATACCTTAGGGCAAGTCTTGGTGCACCAGCAAGGTTGTTGCCCTATGACTTCCAGCCTCTCCACTTGTAGGGCGAGGCTGTGTACATCTACTGATCTACCTTCCCTAGACCCCACCAAGTGAGAGCCTTATGCACTGGGCTGCCTAATTTGTATTCTCTTGAAATTTGAAATTCTTTTGGCTACTTGTTTTTGAATGTTATAACTTGAGTAGATTATTCCATGTTTGGAGTGTCTTGCATGCATCTGAACGGAAGCCTCTTGGTTTTCCAGACCTAATACTAGTACTAATACGTTTATGATTATAAACAATGTTTCTTTATGTCACTACTGATATTAATTATGTGATCTGCATGCATATTTCATGCACAAATGAAGCAATTATACTTGGCACTGCAGGAAGCGCGGGCTGCCGGTTGCCGCAATGCAGCTGAAGCTGATAGGTATCTGTTACATAAGAGAAGAAAGGAAGCTGATGAAAGTGCACGTAGGGTAAAAGAATGCGCTCAGGGTGGCCCAAGCAATCAGGGGGTTCCAAATGCATTAATGTCTCCAGACTCTGCTGGCAAGGATTTGAGTGCCAGGCCTGCAGGACCTGCTACTTCAAGCTCTGTCAATGAAATGGATGTGACAGGATACTATGGGGCTGATTTACTTTCTGAACCTGTAAGCATGCATTCTCTTTGGTATTGCTTGATACTTTTATAATTCATTTGCTACCTGGTATTGTTACGAATTTTGATGTTCAAATTCTTGTGTTCTTGGTGACCATGTTATATCTTAAGAAATTTTATATATTAAATTAACAAATTGTTTCTTCATTTATTTTCCTGAAAGTGTTGGCTTCTCTTGTCTGTTACTTCCTTCTCAGGAGAAACGCTTGTGCTGTGAACTAAGGTTGCCACCAGCCTTATATCTGAAGATGCAAGAGCAGCTGTCTCTACAAATACTTAGTGGCACCATCTCTGCAAAATCTGATGCTCATCAATTGTTCAAGATGGAAACTATCAAAATTGACAGGGTCTATGATATGCTCATCAAAAAGGGAATTGCTTCACCTTGAGACACAAGCCTATAGCCTCCCCATTAATTTGAAATAAACTGAGGTTGTTGTATAATTCTAATCTTTATCCATATACTAATATACTTGTAGGAATTTTGGAGTGTTGTATCAAAGCTCTAGTACAGGCATAGGAGTATGAAATATGGACCTATACATACACCACCCATTATTCAAGGGTCCATAGATGAGACACTGCATGTGGACTAGAGAGTCTAGAGAGGAGAGTTAAGTATTTTTGGGAAATTAAAACACTTATGTAAGCCAATGTTTGTAGCCTAGATGATGTTCTCACAATTCTGATGAAAAAGCTCTTGTTTGCTTACGTGCTACTTTGAAATTTTGTTTAATCAAACTTGTCTTTTTGTTAATGCAGTCGTCATTGTATTTTGTATATATCTTAGGTATTTAATACTTTTAATGATATGTTGAACATTTAATGTTTTTTGACATTTCTTCCGCACTCAATGTTTTCATATTCATTCATTCATAAATTACGGGTTGCAGTTAATTCCTAAATTTAGTCCTTAAAACATTTAATCCACTTTAGGCCTTAAAACAAAAAGAATTTAGATAAGATCACTAAAGTGAAAAAAATTATAAGGCGATAAAGTGAAAGCTTAATTCCTATTGAATTTGTAACGTAAAACTTTATTACGTGTGATTTCACTAACTTAATTTAAGAGTGATTAACTACTCACTTTATCACTTTACTAACTTTTTTTTTTCTTGGACTTGACTTTACTAACTTCTTATTTGAGATAATCTTGATCTTAGAGAAAAGATGCGTATAACATTTTGGGTAAAGTATTGTTTTGGTCCCTGAAGTTTATGACAAATTCTATTTTAGTCTTTAATGTTTAAAACGTCCTATTTTAGTCTAAAAAATTTCAATTTGACTCAATTAAATCCCACCATCAAAAGTTAGATAAGAATTTAACGTTGTAATTGCTGTGATTACTTCTGTCTCCATCTTGAAGAGTCAATGTAACCTTAACTCGCTATGCAGATAAGACTGAATCACCCATAAGCAGTAATAAAGACTATTTTCGTTCGATTCTTGCGCGACAATGTTGAACAGTTGGGGTTTTAAGTATTTTCTCCGTTACAAGAATGAGATGATTGGATGGTGGTGCTGTGGGTAAAGTTTTTTAACCCAGGAATGAAGTAATTAATCACCGAGCAAACTACCACATCAGCTACAACGTTAAATTTCCGTTCAACCTTTAACAATGAGACTTGACTGAGTCTAATTAAAATTTTTTAAGACTAAATTATGACGTTTTAAATGTTAGGCACTAAAATAAAATTCGACCCAAACGTTAGGGACCAAAACAATACTTTTATCAAGTATTTTTTAGGATATAAATTGACAAGCATATCTAATAAAAACTGATGTGAAAAAAATAAAAACTGAGAACGTATGATCATTAAACTCTAAAGATGAAACGTTCTCATTTTTCTAATCATATGCAAAAAGTCTTATCAAAATTCAATTTCTAAAGATTTTTTTAATATATATATATAATATTTAATTATTATTTTCATGTTTTTAATTTTTTTGAAAAAGTTTTTGGTGGTTTACTGAATAACTATTCTAACAATAATGCTTTAAGGATTTGCCATTTGTTACCCATCATGGTCCCTGTTATACTTCCAAACAAGAATATGGAAGAACTAGTGAATTAGAAACTACATGGGGCCATGAGGAGCACATTTAGAACACAAACAAGGAAGAAGCACACACTCATGCTATTTTCTCCAATATCAATTCCCTGTGATCTGAATAAAACTCAAAAGGAGAATCTAGAGATTATAGCCACATCAATAACAGAACAGAAACTGTAAAATTTTCAAGATAAAACACTATAAGATTGAGATTGATGATGTTCTAAACGAATTAAAATTACATAGATTACTCAAGGACTAACTCTATGGGTATGCAGTTTAAAATGATATGTGCCATCTATTGATTAACAACATGGCCATAAGCATTGCTTCTAATATATAATTATATATCATCCCTATAGATTATAGAATGTTTTATCTACTAAAACTAAATGGACTCTTTCTCAACCCAGAACACTAGCTATACACTACACCAATTATCCTTATGTTAGACACCAGAAAATCATCATCCTCAGCATATATAAACTACCCCCAGGACTTCATTTCGATTTTATATACAAGGTGATTCCACCTTCTAGGTATAATCGATTGGAGACCAAAGAATTTTCATTTAGCTATATTAGATGTTCATGCAACTTTACTTGCTTCTGCTGCATCAAGTTTTTGTTCTGCAGAATCAAGTTGTTGTTCCTTTGACACCAAATTTCCCTCACCATTCTCTTCAACTTTGTCACAGCCACCATCATTTTTTCCTGTGTCACCACGAGAGACATCCTTTTGATTCTCAATGGGATCGAGTTCCTCCTTATCATCACCATCAATGGTGTCAGGTTCACCCTCGCGATCACCAGCACCAGAGTAAGTATCTTTGTCTTCTTCGATGGCAGCTAGTGGCTTCCCCAAAGTTACTACTCCCTTCAAACTTTCTGGTTCATCGGGGGCTTCCAAACCAGATATTTCTTGCTCAACCTTCGTAGCAACTTCAACTTTGGGAACCGACGATGACTTGCTCTCTAATATAGCAGAACCACCGGACACAGATCCGTCTACCACAGCAGAATTAGCTGACAGCCCAACATGAGGACTAACATTTGAAGGTAACTGGCTGCAAATGTTAGGCCTTCCCACTATATCAACCCATCTGTTATCAAACCAATCTCGGGAAATCCGAATGTCCTTCTTCTCGACTGTTAGTAACCTTGCTTCACCTGCAGAGAAAAACATACGTCAATACCACAAATGAGACACATGCATAACCCAAAGAAAACCTGATTCACAAACTCTTGGGACTGTTCATGGGTGAAGCATAGAACAATAGTACAAAAAGAACAAATAAATAAATAATCATGAATATAGACATCTTACCAGGTGTATAAACTTGAAATGTTCCAGCTCCACTAACATCAACTGCAGTTATAACACCTTCCCACCATCCATCACTCCACCAGGCATCTACTGCAGTTCCAATCTCAAAAGCATGATCTGTAGTATCTTTCGGAGGGAATGGTCGCACAGTTAAGCGACCTGAACACCGCATACCCAGTTTGTCAGCAGCTGCTACTCTAGTTGCAGGGATCCATTCCTACATGAATTATACAGTTATGAGAACCATAATCTTCCACATGACATAGTAATAGGCGAGACTGAACAAATTCATGAAATTAATGAGCTAAACCAGTCATTGAACATGTCCAGGCAATAAAATACACACACAAACAGAGGAAACCTAACCTCTAGCTTGTCGATGTCGTCTGCATCCAAAAGATCATCATATTGGACCTTCAGTTGCCTCTGAGTTACACTCAAGATTTTACACCTGAACCAGCATCCTCGAATGCCACTATCTTGACAGAGAACCTCGACCTTATCATCGACATTAAAAGACAATTGATGCTGAGGCTTAGGTCCGACAAACTTGATACCCATTGTTTTTTTTGATAGTGTTAACTTCAAACTTGGGTACTTTTGTTCACTCTTTTTGAGAGCAGAGTTTTGCAGAACAATAGAACCGTTTTCAAGTACTTGATATCCCTTAGGAATTTTGTTCCGCTTATTGCTGGACCTTAGAGGATCGTCTTGAGTGAAGTCCTCCTCATCGTCTATCTCCATTTTATGACTCTTGGCTTTTCTTTTGGAAACAACAGGACCACCCAAAAAAGAAAGCACAGATTGGTTACTATATCCGCGCAGCTTAGTGAGCGTGAAGGGCTTAAGTTTATTGTTTTTGAACTGCCGAGAACATATATGGATCTCTGATGACGAGGAGTGTTGCATAGCAGATGCACATTTCTCATAATGCTTAGGGGTCAAGACAATTGCAGGACCATTGACACACTCAGCACTGATCACTTGAACATGGGGTGTTATGAAAACCTCTCCCTCTTGCAGATTCAGTTGTGGAATCACATTCTTAACTTCCCGACCATGATGAAACCACCGGACCTTAACCTTCTTTTGTTTCTTCTTGTCTTCATACATATCTTCCAGGTAACCTAGATAGTGGTTTTCTTCTTCAGCCATAATATATACAAACGAATGAACCTGAAACATCAAGAAATTTCTTGAGAATGAGAAGTATTAACCCGCTCTTCCTCCCCAAGAAACAAACACGGATAGAAAGGGGGAAAAAGTGTGAAACAATTGAGAATTTGAGATATACAACATAGATGATTTTCTTACATAAATGGTTGTCCCATTCCTACGAAACCCTGGGTAGTGCTTAAGCTGTTTAGCACAATACCAAGCAATGCCCGACCATTCAATATCTGAACTCTGGAATCTCAATTTCCTAGAAATCTGCAGGCAATTAAACATATCATACCGAGATAGAAAGAAATATAAACAGAAAAACTTGATCAGCTGGTTGATTCTATACCAGTTTATCCGGTAAAGTGTTTTTATGAGCACTGGTTCCAGTTGATAATAACTTGAGAGATTCTAAAGCTTTTGCTGCATCATCCACCTCAACAGCTGTCACACAAACATCAGAGTTTGGTTAGAATATTTCTCCATATCTACAAGGGACCAAATCATAATCTTCATCAAATGAATGTCCTCATACATCATTACACTCCGAAAATAAACTGGTTTCCAAATGAATCTAGAATTCAATTATGACTACACCAGCATGAAGTATCAATTTCATCATTGCTACAGCAGCAACAACAATGCGTTCCCTATTGTAATAAATAAGACACCAACAAGTCAAATCAATATATTAATTGTATTGATAGATCCACATAATTCAAGACAAGGAAAGTTTCCAAGTTATCAAAGGATACCTTGCCACGTCAAATTAATTCAGCCTCCAATCTATAAGAAATGAGGAAACAAAAGGGGTTCACATCACTGTGGGCAAATCAGATTTACTCATCTGTACCCATAGAAGCATAGAGCTTGCTCCCGAAAACTAGACCCCATGGTCACTAGGCAAAAACCTTATGAAAACATGCAGCATCAATCTTTCTTGCCAAGTCAGACTGATTCAGGCTTTATTTAAGCCAAAGTAATAGATAAATTTAAAAATAACTAAGCACACACAACTCACAAAATAGTAGTGCTTGGGAAGCAACTAAATTACGAAATCGATATGCATACAAGCACAGAGGCTCTGTCATACAACTAGAATCTGTAGTCACAAGACAGCAACAAATCACATCAATCATAACGCTTTATCCTTAAACAAAAAGAACGGAAATAAAAATTGATAGAACCATAGGTATAAAATCAGAACTGCTCGACCAAAACACAGATCCAGAAAATCACAGAACATAACAGTGATGGAAAGGCAACGTAATTAGTCAACAAATTAAACAATACCTATTTCTCTATACAGCAAAACTCCGGTCACTGAATAACAAAAAACCTCCCTGTCCCAACTCATTATCCTTCGTTAGTACGACAGCCTTGATTATATCGGAGAAGCAAAGGGATGGAGAATAATTGTAAGACGAAGTTGTGAACCTCTTTTAGCACCTGGACAAGAGAGGGAGATGGATGGCTTGGAGAAGGAGCACGCTGCCAAGTGAGCTAACTTTATGTATTTGGCAGAATTAAATTCACCGTCAAAACTGCTTTAAAGGAGCGCATTAATGGGCGTGACGAAAGGGACAAAATATTAATGAAAAACAACTAGTATTTCCTATGTGCCAAGAGTTCGCAGTCTGAAAGTTATCTTGAAAATATTAAATTGCACACACTCCTTATAAGGAATTAACACATTATTAGGGAACAACTTAACCTATGGACGGATAGTTGCTTCTTTTCCTTTCTGTAGCAATTCATAAGTTAATCTGTAGTTCGTATTATGAAGTCACGTGACAAGCATGCAAACGTTCAGTGAGTAGCGGACAAAGTTTGGACGAGATAGCTTTGTATTCAGACATCTTATAATATATTGATCCGAGTGATTTCTAAACCCTAGAACCAGCTTATTATTCTTAACCTTAGTTCTGCCAAGAAGCTGATGCCTTTTCCACTTGATCTGCCTCATAGAGGTAAACGGTGATGCTTTAAACCTTTGACAAAACTCAAAATCAACACAACTTTCCCTTCCTTTCAAACTTCAGAAACAATGCTCCATCATAAGGGCCACTGACATCTCCAAGATAATTCAATCTTACGCTACATCATAAGTCATACCCTCAAGAAATGGTGGAAAATAGTGAATATTCGACTGTTAAATTAATAGATATCTTCACATATTTAAATAACTCACAAGACAGAACGCGAATAACAAACCATCCACACGTAATCTCACATTTATTCACATGCCAAGAATACAATGATTAAGGGCCACCAAATGGGACATGGTGATTTTTACTGATCATCCATAACATAGAAGTTACAATTCAAATAGAAAACTTATAAACTTCAAAAGTTTGAACTTAAGATATCATAAACAAAACATTTGGATGCAGCATATTTTGAAATTCAACGAATTTACTCTATTCCAAATTTCCAATGCAACCATCACAAACTACTTTGCTCCACATCATTGCGAGCCATCAATATCAAAGTCGACAAACGGTTCCACGTAAATAAGATTTGTAACGATACAACTTCAAGCTATATAACCATGACTCATCATAAGACATTATCGGTATATAATTCATACAGCAAGCTGGACCAAATTCCTTGAAAGGTAAGTTCATATGAAAGGACGATACTCGACAAATAGAAGAAATCCAGATAGCATTCTGATGAAACTACCAAGAAAAAGGTCTTGGACCAACCATAGAAAAAATCAACCAGAAGCCTTATCCACCTCGGCATACATCATACTTCATGATAAGAATCAACCGCGACACAAGCCATGCACACGATAAGCAAATACATCCAACCACACATAATCTAAAGTTGTAAACACAGAAATCATCCAAAACCTAAATTAAATAAAGAACACCAAACACAAATGGAAGTGTTACCTGAATCAGATGGATGGTTCCTGGAAACCAAACAAGTAAGCCACTCCACGACCTCTCGCCTCGCCCGCCATTTACACGCATTGATGGAATGTGCAGATCCATAAGCCTGCAAGAAATGGTCAGGGACAACATACATCATGTGCCTCACACTCCTCTCAGTCCCCACAACAGCAAGCACCGAATTCCCCAAGGAATCCTTCAAGTAGAAGTGAATCACACGGTTCCCACGCTCATGGCATATAATCCTCTCCTCCCATGTCAAAAAAACAGGAGCATCCGCCCCAGACATTCTCAACAAACAACCTCAAAAAAGGGTTATGTGTGATGATATGGGGCTGTTACTCAACCAAAACCAAAATTGAGCTCAGAAGAAAACCCTAGTCCTAAAACACCGTCCTGAAACTCAAACCATTGAAGAACAAGGAACAAAAACAACCGACAAGAACCCCAGCAAAAACAAAAATCCAAAATCCAAAAGAAAACAAACCAAGCCGCATATAAAAAATAAAAAAAAGGGTAGAGATCAAGATTCAACAATGAAGATTCAAGAAAACAGCGAGGATTAAGAGTGTGTGGGCGCCGTCCAAAGAAGCAAAAACTCAAGTCAAACAATGAAGTGTGCCTCCCACCTAAGCTTGAACCAGAAACACAGAAAGAGGGAGTTCAGGCGGAAAATAAGAACAAAAAGAAAGGGTAAGCTGCATTCATCGTACTGTGTGACCTGAACTTGTACGAGGTTCATGTCAGGAGACGAAAGCGGTGAGGGGAGAGGGGACTATGATGTATGAGAATTTATAAGAATGCGGGAGAATAAAGAGGGACCCCAAATGGGGGAAGAAACAAACAAAGGGTAAAAAAGCAAACTTTAGGGGGAAAGGAAGAAAGGGTTTGAGGGATGGCTTTTTGTGAGGGAATGAAGGAGAGGTTTTGGAGCGGAAGAAGGGAAGAAGACCAATGTTTTGTGAGAAAAAGCCTTGTTTTTGCTGCTTGCTTCACTTGCAGACTCATGCTGCCATCTGGTCACTCTCTTATGGATCCAAGGCCATTATGGGAATTCCATCAAATATTCATCTTTTTTTCTCATTTTTTCATCATCCATGCTCGCTCATTATTCATTACCCATTGTTTCATAAAACCTAAATATCACTCAAATTCGGTCTGTGCTTTTGAAATTATTTTTGTTAGAGTTAATTTGAAAATTTTGAGAGCCAACATATTTGATATATTATGTAAATGATAATATTTTTTAATTTTGGATAATAATATTTTTTAATTTTAGATGATAATTTAATTATTAACTTCTAAAAGCTCTCTAATATTAGTTTCATAGGATTGTTGTTCTCAATTTAGTCTCTTCTCATTTATATAAGAGATAATGTAATTCTTAATAAAAATAAATGGATAATAAAACTTCATTCAGATATTATTATGCTGAAGCATGACGATTAATTTAGTCGCGCTTTTATTTGTAACAAGTGAGAATTTTAAACCGCAAGAAAGTTATATGTACTAAAAGAAACAACTATGAGCCTCATCACCTCCTTCATCCAAGTTATAATGTCTTATATTTTCACTTCTATTATGTCATCATATCAAACTATCCTCGTTATTTTCTTTACTGCCACTAACATCAACACCATTACCATCAATATCACTATTCTCCAGTCTTTCTTGACTGAACCACCATTAGTGAACAATTTAAAATAATTTAATAATTTGGAGATTTAAATCCAACATATTACCAAAAAAAAAAAAAATAATTAAATTAATTTACGTTAGTATTTGACATAATCTTTAACGGAAGAGTTACATTATTTCTAAATAATAATTTAAGGATCGTGTTGACCATTCTTCTTGATGATTATTATTATTATTATTATTATTATTATTATTATTATTATTATTATTATTATAAAAAAACCTTTAAAATATATTTTTATTTTTTTAAAGACTCACTCAAACTCTTGGTTAGAATATAAGATATTTTTCCATATTGATTGACCTTACATTTATTATTATAATAATATATTTAACCTATAAAAAATGAATTAACATGCACATTAGTATCTAGTAATTAATATACTAGTTATTATAATAGGTGATGCTAATAACTCTAGTCATGGTAGGAAGTGTAATCCTTCTTGAAAAATAAATTACTGATAAAAATAATAAACAAATTATCAAATTTTAGACTTTTATTTTTCTTTTTATACTCTTACTAAAAAATTTGTTAACATATTTACAAGGATATTTTTAAAAATTTTAATTATTAATATAAAATATGGTAAATAAAGAGTTACGATTATATATTTAATTAACAAAGTGTACGATAATTATATTTTAATAAAAAAAGTTTAACGATAAATTGCTACAATATATTATTATGTTTTCTGGAATATTTTTGTATATAAAATTAATTGTTGTTTTTTAATTTTGTGCATTTAATTATTTATTGTTTAAAGAGAGATGCTCAGTTCTTTGTTTTTGTTTTGATGGGGTAAGAAGGCCGGAGGGGATATTCAGGTGCTGCAAATTGGGATCGTGTGCATGTGTACTTCTGGCCACGTGGCATTGTCCCCTTGATCTTTGGAATTGATCCTTGTTTTGAACTACGTTGATTCACTTCTACTTTACTGGTAGTAGTTAACACTTAACAGTAACCAGTTAGGCAGCTTGAGAGAGAATATTACTTTTATAGGCAAATTAAATGAGAATCGCAATGATGAATATTTATTTATCCAATATTCCTCTTTTAATAAAAATACTAGTGTAGTAAATTGATCCAACAAAATGAAAACATAAAAAAGTGATTAGACAATAATTTTATTTCTATACCAAAATCAGCTATTAAATTAGCTACTGGTATATAATACACATCAAAATATAAAATATATATTAAAAATAAGTTAAACTATATAAATATTTTATATTTTTATGTATATTATACACCAATAACTGATTTAATGATTAATTTTAATATACACATAATATAACTCGTGATTAGAATAGGGGTTAAATATGATTAGGTGAGTTTAGGAGCGCATATTTGAGGAATGAAGGAAGAATGGATAGGGACAATGCAGAGTGGTGGTGGTGGCTGGTGAGTAGTGGGTTCCACATATTTGGAGTCAATTCACTACTCACTACTCACCATTTTTGAGGTTTGAGGCCACCAAATATATGAAAAGAGATAAGGTATAAAGGTAGGTACAGACATAGTTATTTCTAATTGTCAACAACAAATTTATTTTCCATCCACACCCACATCAACATGAAGAATAAAAGTTTATATATATAACGTTCATATTATTAAGAGCCAAATAATTCAAAGACCCACAAAACATCTATTGCACCTTCAATTTAGTTGGATCATGCCATCATATATAATTTTGTTATGTCCATTAACAAACTTACTACACCTTCCATTAGCATGAAATTTATGGTATCCGTATCTCCAATTATTTAACTACGTATAAATTATAAAGTGATGTTTAATACATATTCTATAGTTGATGAATAGTAATATACTAATATGTTTTTTTTTCCTCTTAAATCAATTATGCATAATTATAGTTAGATATTTTTTTGGACACTGGATTATTTTTTTCCATATACCATCTAGAAGCTGTTGTATAGGTTTAAGGATTGGGCTTGTAAGCCCAACTCAAACTTTTTTTTAATGAGACAATGATGGATCCACTATCATTCAAAAGGGTACCGAAGGCCCACATAAATGGGCTAACAGTCCAAACGCAAAACAAATTGACTAACAAAAACAATAATTACCAGTGACCAAAAACACAATTGCCTACCGAAAAAAATAAACAAAAATTCATTCATATTCAAAAAATATTATCAGCCTAGTGATTAAGGAGTAAGTAAAAATTAAAAATAAAAAAAAAATCTACCCAATAAAAAAAAAGTTAAAAGAAAATTGGGAAAAAATGTTCTAAAATTTAATTTTCTATTCAATCGCACAGATATTGTGAACTAAAAACTTTTTTTTTCTTCAATAGCCTTTCCAGTTCTTTTTTTTTTAAAAATATTTTTTATTTGTACCATGAGTTTAATTAAAGATTTAAAATAAGAAATTATATCTTAATTAGGAAACAATATTCATATGCCATTGAATGTATATATATCACATTATCACTATATGGCGTCACAAGAGTCAGCTGAATACTACACGCAAGTCATGAATCATTTATATGAAATGCAACACATTATGCAAAAGAAACTAATAAAATAATAATGACTCTAAGCTTAAGGAACACTAGGCCTATCAAAGTAGTCCAAGCCTCCACAATAAAAATAACACTCAGCACAAGCAACTCCCAAATTTCAAAACCCACCTTCAAATATATGCATATAATTAATCCCATACATATCGTGACTTGTATGTATTAGGTATTAATTAATACGAAATATACTTAAATATTATACAAATTAATTATACTAATTTAAAAATAATACATTTGCCCCTATAAATAGATGCTTAATATGTGCAAACATTCACCTCAAATAAAAATTAGAGAACTTTAATTTCTCTAAAATTATATTACATTATCTAAATGGCTGTTAGATGGTTTGTTCACTTAGCTTGCCATGTTTTGGGGTACCCTATTGATGACAAAACTAATGAAGGAAGAAAACAACAAGTTGTAGGGTTGTCCCAACAAGAGTACCATTCTTCTTCTTCTTCCTGTTCAGGGTTTCAAATGCCTCTTCACTATCCACGCTACACCAAAAGGGACTATGAAACCATGGAGGAGTGGAAGGTGGATTTGCTTCTTGAGCAATATGGTCTAAGCTTCAAGGGTACCCTCCATGACAAGAGGGCTTTTGCAATGGGTACTTTCTTGTGGCCGGATCAATACTAGTTTTATTTCAAAAATATTTATGAATATTAGTATCATCAGTGGTATGTATTATAATCACGTAAATACTCAGGTATAATCAATTATATGTGAAGTTATTTGTTAAATATTATTAGATGAGTTGACATATTTAATTAAATTATGATCTAATAGTTTAAAATAATAACTTTATGTGAAGTTAATTTCACATGAGATTTTACTGATAAGATGACTGCGTAGCAAACTTGCAATGAATTGCAAGGTGTTTTATTTGTGTTTGCAGCAGCGAATGAAAGCAATGTTAGTGGCTAGTGTTGTTGAAAAACCTTGTCGGAATGAAAGAATTGGTTGATATATAAAAGGTGGTTGACAGTTATTACTGGATCATTAGCAACCTTACAGGTGCTGAAATAGGGGTGAACCACTTTATGCATATGCATAATATTATTAGAATCTTCCAACATAATGTAGGCCATCATATATCTGTACTAGCAAAACATGGATTGCCTAACAAAATGTGGGAACCCAAATTAATACTCATCAATGTCGCATTATATTGTTCAATAGTGCTGTTTCGGTAAGAGTGATTTTGTAATTAGTCATTAAACAACTGTAGTATTATACCTAGAGCTGGGTATACGGGTTATGATATGTGAGCTAACTCGTTTAATTCGTAATCCGTATCATTTAAATTCGCAATTTTTTTAACCGCAATTTTAATGGGCTTTTTAATCCGCATTATTTAACTTGCGGGTTAAATGAGTTGAACTCGCGATTAAGCGGACCAATCAGTTAGCCCGCTTTAATTGCACATAATATTATAAATAGATTTTTATACACGGACTAAAACTTTGACAACACATTTACTCTTATGATTTGTTATTATTTTTCTATATTAGTATTAGAATGATAATTTCTGAATAATATTTAGATACTTTTTTTTTAAAAAAAAATTGTGTTACATTGGTTTCTATTATAATTATAGATTAAATAGTTAACATATTATTCTTTTGGCATTGCCCATAAAACATAATTTAATAATATCGATAAAATGTAAAATTAATAAACAAATAAATACAAAAAAAATGCAGGTTGAGTCACCCCGCAAAACCGCGGACCAATGCGAGACGGTTATGGACTTCTCTCAAAGTAGCCCATATATGTCGCGGACTAACCGACCGACTCGGTCCGTTAATATGTAGCCCGTTGCGGATTGGGTTAGACTGATTGGGTTGGCCCGTATACCTACCTCTAATTATACTTATAAATTTATCACAAAATTCTCCAAAAAGTGTTAAATTGATAATTAATATATCAAAATAAAAGAGAATTTATTTTAACATACATTATTTTATTACTTCATTCCGTCTATGTTACACATAACATAGCCGATTTTAAGTCCCAATAGATGACAAGGGTTTTGTTAGGCCTTAAGCTTAGATAGTTGTTGCTTGAATTTTTTTTGGTGTCTATAGTTGTTGCTTACTTGCTTGATTGAGTAGTAATGGGTTTTTAACTTGGGAGAATAATCCAATCTTCTTATATTAGCATGGAGATGTGCATGATTGAAGGATAGATGAATTAAGATCCAAGTAATTTCAGGGTTTAATTTTAGTTGCTCGTTATGGGAGAGGTTGCATAATTGAAGGAGAAATTGGACACGTATATGGGTGTGGCAAAAGCTTCGTTATGAGAAGATATATGCTTAAATGATTAATACTAACAATATAAATAAACAATAAAAAGGAGTCTCCATCTACATGTTTTTATGTGTATATATCTGTATTCATTATTTATACAAAAGATGCCAATAATTGTGTATATGTACGTGGTCCAAACTAATTAGCCAATCATCTCAATAAAATCATAAAGTAGTAATATTATTTCCGTATTGCCGGAGATTATCGCGCTCCATCGTCCAAGTTCTCTTCTTTATTCTCAAGCTGTGATTATGAAATTTTAATAATATTTTTAAAATATAGTTAAAATCAATATTATATCTTTTGACATGGTACAATCATCAATCATTCACAATGTTTGTTAGGCATAGCCGAGAAAAAACATAATGTTGTTAGTAAAGATCATATCAGACATACACATCATAATTTTCATGGGGAAAGAATAAATTAAACTATGGTGGATTATTCACTAAAACCTACAATGCTCACACATTGAGGCATGCCTTTTGGAAAGGGATTGTAGGATACGCATGGAAAGAGTGAACTAGTGATACATATGTGTTGTTGTATGTTTTTTTTTTTAATGTAGGTAAATTTCATATAGTTAAATACATAACTTGCCTAAGAATAATAAGTAAGTGGGCCCCACAATTCACAAAATTATTGAGCTAGGTAGCACAGTAGAACATGAATTAATTCTTTAATTTACGATGTTGCATACATCTAGCAGATATTTGTGGCAGGGAATGGTGACAGCTAGAACCTTCTTCACTCATACACACTTTTGATTTGTTCATATACCCATATTGCTCCACTTGTTAATATCTCCTTCCTTCTATATCCGTACTATCCATGTAATACCCATCTTGATCTTGATTAATATAGAGGAAAATGTTTCACAATTGAATTAGACCTTTTGCTAAAACATAGAATAAAAATGGTAGAATAATGAGGTATAGTATAGTTGATTATTCTGTATATACTATTTTAAATTGAACTATCACCTCAAATATTGACGCACAAGTTAATACTAACGAAAATGAATTAATTAATCATTTAAAAACAAAAGTACATATATTTTTTTATTTTACCAAATACAAAATAATAAAAAATATTTGTATTTTTAATTTTTTTTAAAAAATTTACCAAACTGTGTTTTAGTTTTAATATTTTATATATGAACTTTGAAAGAAAGAAAAAAAAAAAACAGCGCAGGCTTGGGTATTTTAGTTAGCAAAGATATTCTAACAACATATATATATATATATATATAGGACATATCATGAAACAAAAATAATAATCAAATATATATATATATATATGCTTTTATCTACTTTTAATATATATTTTATATTTAATAATAACTTTTTTTTTACCGGTGTTGCTATAAAATATAACATACACAACTACTCTTTAATTTAATTAATGACTTAGCCAGCAAATAGTTATTAGTATTATTTATATATTTATTTTTAAAAAGAGAGTGTAGATTTAGGGTTAGTATAAATAGATGGTCCCCCAAAGTTGAGAGTTCACTACTCAACTCAACTCATCACACACACATACATACATATCACAAATTAAGAATACACAAGCTAGTCTCAATCATCATCATCATCATTTTGTTGTAATTAAGCCTGTGAAATTCTGAAAAAAAAAAAGAAGCTAGATATAGTATAATGGATGAAGAAATTGAGATTGGAAAAGGCATAGTAGTAATGATGGTGTTGAAACGAAAGTTGCAGTTAGTTATGTGTGTAAGTGTGGTGTCTATGATCCTGTGTTGCAGTTTTACAATGCATTATCTTGTTTCCTTCTCCACATGCCTTCTTTCCATCTTCACTCACACACTAGAGAGGAAGTACATGTTCCTCGTCTGCAATGCCATTCTCGCTTTCCTCGCCAAAACCTCACTCATCCCCTCCTCCTCCTCCAAACATGATCATCAGCATGA
>JASCZI010211918.1:22683-35467 GCA_036250425.1 Stylosanthes scabra
TTCCCACCACTACTACTGTTATGGCTCTGCATCAAGAACAAGATAATACAAGAGCAGACAACGCTGGAGAAGAAGAAAAAGAAGAAGAAGAAGTGAATTGCATTGAAGAAGAAGACGAAGAGGATATGGTGACACAAGATGATGAGGACGAAGACGAAGAGGTAGAAGAGACATCATCATCATCAAGAATGGCAACAGATAAGGAAGAAGAAGTAGAATTAGCAAATGATGCAGAAGAACTGAATAGGAAGTTTGAAGAATTCATTAGGAAGATGAAGCAAGAAATCAGGATTGAAGCCAAAACACACCTTATTACTGTCTAGACACCACCATTAATCTCATTTATAGAATAAGAGTAATACTACCAAATCAATATTAAGAAGTTAATTAGGAAATCATCCATAACTCGGCTCTGGAATAATTAAATAAAAAATAAAATATCTTTCCTCAGCTTCGGTTATTGTGTTGTTATGATTATAATAATAACAGTATAACAGTAAGCTCTCCTTTCCTTTAGTTAATTCATCCTTATTTCCTTTTGAACAATCATCATTAAGAAAAATATGAGCTCAACTAAGAACCATGATGATCATCGTCACATAATAATTAAGTGACGAATATACCAGAAACGACAAGAACGTACTATAATATTTGACTAGTACTACCATACACATATATAAGTAGCGCTTATCAATTATCATCAGCTTATGTTACATCATTCGAAAATAGTCCCTTCTTTTTTAAACGGGCGAATTCTGCATTACACAAAATACTTATACATAGAACTGTCCTACAACTAATAAAATATACATTAAAGAATTACTTAAACAATATAAGTATATATAATATATTGAATAATTCTATTTGAGCAAGCGATTTTGACTAATCAAGTCTAATAAAGTGATTTATTTTTATACTAAATGGAATATTATTTCAATGTTAAATAATATAAAAATTGCACATAAATAAAGTTTTATTTGACATCGAAATAGACTTCTATTTAGCATAAAAATAAATGATTTGGTTAAATTTGATTGGCCAAAATCACTTGTTTATATAAAATTATTGTAATATATTTATATAAAAATATATGTTAAAAAATTTTAGTATGCACAAAATATTTTAGGAATATGTATATTATTGAACATGAGTCAATTTCAATTCGCTAATTGTTATTGTCATTCTTTAGTTTCTGTATATCATATCTAGAAGACGATAGTGCGTGCTATACTTGTATGGAGTACACCATTTTCAGATTTTAACTTTTACATTAGTCTATATATTATTATTATTATTATTATTTAATTAAAGCCAAAATATTTTCAATGACCCTCACATAGTCACTGAGTCACATACATAATAGCTAGGGTCTATATTGTAATGAATCCATATTGTAGAAATATACTTTCCACGTGCTTCCATGGTTGTTCATCTAATAGCTCAATGATTAATGCAACTCCCACCAGTCACCACAATTTTTCAGGCTCATAATATTCACAAGTTAAAGGAAAATGGAACTTGCCAATTATTAAACCTTATGCACCAAAAATATCAAATATAGTACTATATATGTTACTAATTGAATTGATATATGAAAATGCATGTACATACATTTTGAGAACTCAGAAGATTTTCTAGCATATAGTAATTGAAAAAAGTACATGTTCCTCGTCTGCAATGCCATTCTCGCTTTCCTCGCCAAAAGATTTTCTAGCATATAGCACTAGAGAGGAAGTACATGTTCCTCGTCTGCAATGCCATTCTCGCTTTCCTCGCCAAAACCTCACTCATCCCCTCCTCCTCCTCCAAACATGATCATCAGCATGAAGATGATGAGGACGTCCACATGCTAGTTCAAGTTGAACAAATCATGTCAAATTAAAACCTTTCTGAATTCTGATACACAAAAAGCCTTAAAAGGAGAAATCTAGAAGGCTAATCATTGACAAACAAATCTGTCACCACATTAAGACAAATATATGTGTATGAAATTGCTTAATCAATATCAATATATATGGTATGGATAAGTACAACACCATGTGCCCATGAACTTGATCAATCTAAACAGTAACTTAGTGAAAATATTGTGTTTGATTGTAAAAAGGCAACACAAATTATTGGACTCATGCCGACCAAATAATTAAGGCCGGTTTGTTTCATAAGAACACTATTTGTTTGTATTGCTGTTATTTTTTTAAAAAAAATTTTAGTATTTTCTGAAAAAAAGAAAAAATAAATTTTAGAAAACAATAAATGATATATACAAATCTAAAGAGAATCAAATCCCAAAGAAATTGATACACACAACATTAATTGGAGCAACATAGAAAAACTGGCTCAATTAGATGATAGCTAAATGTTTCTCAACTAATTCAACAATTGAAGTATCCTCAACTCACTACAATGTTCACTTTTATTGTAATCTTGATCAAAATCATAATCAAGCATTTCATGGATTTGAGAAGAAAATGATGTAAAAATGATACATTCAAAATCCAGCTCATAGCACTTGAGCAAGAAAATCATAACTAATCTCATGTACATGCAAAAAATTAGCCTTTTCAAACACATGCTGAAAGTGTTTTGCCAATTTTCCCTTCAAAACTTGCTGTTCTGCTTCTCTCTGCTTTGCAACTCCTTTCAAACTAGCATACTATGTAATCATGTATATACAGACCATTAAACCAGCAATTCTAACTAACCGTTCGGCGATACAGCCATGTTCATTAGGACTCCATCGGTGTCCGGCAGATTTCTGACCTCATCGAGAATCCTGGTAAGTTCTTTTGTCAGTTGACTTCGAGCATAGTCAGATCGTTCCTTTGTAATGGAGGATTCCGAAAACAAAGTTTCAGCTAGGGACTGATACTCTTGAAACCACTCCCCATCAGTACTTTGATTATTGTGATCATCATCAATGAGTAGAGAACATTCCCTTCTCCATCTGCTTAAATAGTATTTGTCAGGGAGCTGAAAGTAATTCTTTATGATGAACACGCGAAGAGCATGTCTGCACAATATCCCAGAGGATTCAAATTCCTTGCAAGAGCAGTGAATTTGTTCCTCTTCGGCCAACCATATTACGAGCCGTTCTCCATCCATACTCTTGAAGTGCCGCACGATATATGATCCATTGGCCATCTCAGATGCAGCATATTGCATGGCAAGCAATAACTCTTGCTGCAAAGCATTGAAAGCAAAAGGCGTGAGGATACTCCGCGCATGCTCTTCAACGGGTATGCAAGTTTTGAGATGCATATAGTGAGTCTCCTGATTCGCTTGATGTTGAATGTTGGCAGAAATTCCAACCTGCAACAATTTGAAACAGAGTGAAGAACATCATTAGGATAAGTAAACAATGCTAGTGCGAGCGAAGTGTGAAGGAGGCAAATTACTTCTTAGTTCTTACTAGTATACATACCTGCTCGAAAAAGCTGCGCAAACATGTTTGGGCAGCAAAGATCCCTTTTAGAAAAGTATCTATTGATTTCGAGTAAGTTATTGTAGCCATTCGAGCTAGAAAGTAACCTCTCACATAGGATTGTGCCCAGGATGCTCGAACAGAATACAGTAAATCCATGTGGTTATCTGAACCAAATCCAAACACAGAAATCATGTCTCTCCATTGCAGTTCAAACTCCTCTGTATTCTCAATTTGAATTAATGCATCAAACATGGATTTAAATTCTGCATAGCGCGGCCCAACAGGAAGAGAAAACCAACTTGGTACCTTGTATAGAATATTCCATGGTGGAATGACATGTTTAGTCCCTGGATATTCGCTTCTAATGGCATCTTTAAGCCCAGGATCAAGATCAGTTAGAATTGTTTGTGGACATCTTCCGTTCATGAATCGGAGAAAAGTCTGTATCGAGGGATAATCATCATAAGAGGATAATTATAAAAGCATAAGTAAAATCTTATAGAGTATGCTAGTAGTAAACCTGCAATGCCCATGAGAAGGATTGAGGAGTTTCATCCTGCAACAAAACAGAACCGAAAAACATGGTTCTGCCACAGCTATCAATACCAAACCACACTCCAAAAAGCAATCCATAAGTGATGGATCGATATGTCGTGTCGAAATAAACTACATCGCCAAACATAGCATTTGCATTAACAGAATCACCATATGACCAAGCTACATTTTCAACTTTATCATTCTCATCAACTGTGAAATCATAAACAAAGTCACCATCAACTTCTTTCATGGCTTTGCAGGCCTCAAGAAGTTCTGATATATCATTTTCCCTCTTCTCACTGAGCAATGCCTCGTTCTCTTGAACAACCTTCTTGCGGTTTTGAACAAAGTTCCTCACATCCCTCTCCAAGAAAGGCAATTGCCCACCTTGAATCCCCTTTTCCAGCTCCAGCATCTTCACTATCCGGTGTATCGGAAACCCTGCTTTAGAAAGCAAGAGTATGCGCTCTTGATCAGCCTCGTGAATCTTGCGATATGCCGGAAGAAGCCGAACCTGGTCATCTTCTAGAAGCTCATGATTATGGATGTTACTGAATTGCACAACAAACCATTGGGAAACCCCATCAACAACCTCCTTAGACAGATACATTTTCGCATCGCATCCGCACCTAACCGATTTCCTATCTCTATGGTGCTCTCCATTAGGCTTCCTCTTCACCGGGGCGAATCCCGAACGGTAACAAACAAAGTCACGCTTGTAAATTCCTAACTGGGGACTAACCCTAGACCTTTCCTTCCTAACAGAGAACCCATTCTTCCTAGCAAAATTGCCATAATACTCAAAAGCTTCATCATCACTCTTAAACACCATTCCAACATAAGGGGTGATCATGGCACCAGATGAAGCTTTTTCTTCCTTCACCAATTCTTGTGCTCCAGAACCCTCATCAGAATCACCCTCATATGTAATGTAACACTTCCAATCTCCACAAGGGCATTGTTGCCTCCTAATCCATAAGCTTTTTGAAGGTACGGAAGTCATTTTCCAGATTCAAAGTTTCACACTTTTAAGCGACCCAGAATCATGTAAGCATTTACAAGCATAAGCAAACACCTAAAAGAAAATTGGGCAACCTAATTCATTTTAAGAAAAAGAGATTTAAAGAAAAAGATTGAAACTTTCCATGTGAAGGGGGGAGTTTTGTTATACCAGAAAATGAAGCTTGTGATTTTTGTTTAAGGAAAATAAAAGAACAGAGAGAAAGAGTAGAGCTTTAGCGAAAAAGAGTGAACTTTTTTGAGCCGCAAAGTTTGAGGAATCGTACCAGACCCCTTCCTTGTTTCTCTAACTCTGATTCATCTTGCTCCTCAACTCTTGTTTCTGTTCTTCATTACAGTTTCTGAAAATTTCACCAAAATTGAAGAAGAAACCCATTTTGGGAAGGGGGTTTGTCTTTTTTTTTTTTTTTTGGGATGGGGCATTTTCAATTTTTGCTCAACTACATTGATATTTGGATATTGGGCTAGGTTTTTCTTTGGGGGTCAATTGAAATTTAATTGTAGACCCAAAATCATAGATTTCAAATCAAGATCCAAAAAAACTAAGTTGGGTTGGTGTGGTTAGTTTATTAAACAAGTGTAGGGAGTTTAAATCTCTCCTTTTATATGCAGCAATTTACTAGTAGGCCTGGCAATGAGTATAAAAGGGTAGGATTTAGTCTCAACTCTAATCCTATCCGCAGGTTGAGTTTTCATTTATAATTCAATCCTACTCTACCTGTGGGTTGAGAACCTCTCAACCCTAACCCTACCCTACCCGCACTCAACCCGTAGGTACCCAATCCTACCCGCGGGTTGATAAAAAATAACAACTTAAATAGTATTAAAAATATAATTAGAAGTCTTTTAAAGATCACAATATATTAAATATACAATTTAAAAGTGCAATTTAAATAACATAATGAAATCACAAATAAATTTATAAATGGAAGAGTCTTTTATATATTCAATATATAAAAAATAAAAATTGAGATCATAGTTGAGTGATTAAGATCCTTTTATATAACTAAGAAGTCATGCGTTTTATTTTCAACCTTAACATTTTTTTATAAAATTATATATTATATATGAGGTGCGGGTTGGGCAGGTAGGGTTGAGTCTAAATCCTAATCCTACTCTACCCGCAAATAAATCCGCTCCGCTCTCAACCCGTTCCGTTTTCAACCCGCTCCACTGCGGGTGGGGTTGTCAACCCGATCCGAGCGGATTGGATAGGGTTGGATACCCGCGGATAGAGTTAGTATTGCCACCCCTATTTGCTGGTCAATAATAAATTCTTAAATGGTGCTTCATATGTGACGAGTTCTTGTCATGTGGCGTTGAGAGCGAGAAACAAAAAAATATCAAGATAAAAAGAAAAAACAGAGGTTTCTTTTTGCATAAGTATGGAAGTCAATTTCGGAGTTGAAATACTAGAAGCAACTTTCTGAGGTTCCTATTCTTGATTTGTGCCTAATTGGTGTCATGCTCTTTCTTTTCAATGACACTCTCTAGCTATTGTTCATATGGGCCTAAAAGGGTGCTGTAGAATAAATAAAGTGCATTCATATGTAAATTTTGTAAAGGAAAAAGAATACTTTGCTTTTCTTTTTTTGGAAAAGCTAGATTAGTGTGATTGTGATTTGGGATCCCATGATTATACTAGATGTATGAATAGCTTTAATATTTTATGAACTAATATTATTGTGAAACTGATGCTGTTGAATATGGATGATGTTATGTTTTATTATCTTTGGCAAAAGGAGAAATGATGTAAGCCTTTTGGACAATACATACATGAAGATAAAAAGAGACAAAGATGAAAGCATTTTTCTTTTTTTCTTCATCATCATCTTTCCTTGTATCTTTCTTTTTTTATGTGTATATACATTCATGTCTTAATTTGGCATGACTCATGCAGAGATTCTCTAGCAGCTTGATCATAATCATGGAAGGAGCTATGCAATTTTTTTCATTCTCAAATAAGTGTTTACTTTTAACTTTTCATTTGCATTAAGAAAATAACTGAAATGTGTTAGAATTATAGAATTTACTAATTAAGTTGCAAAATTACTCTTAATGACAAAATGGAGAGAATATTATCAGTCATGGGGATTAGAGCCTCTGAAATCTCAAGTCTCACCAACCAGTGAGGCTCATGCTTTTCAATGTATGTGAATATATATACTGAGTAGTGCAGTTAGACACAGAAGAACACTGGCAAAAATGGTCCTTCCAAGAAAATTGTCTCTCATAGTAATCAGAGCAAATTAATTACATTCACAAGACACACACAAAAAAGGAGTCTGAGACACACAAAATTCTTCATTTCTATGTTTTTACTTCTTCACTCAATACTAAAAACTGATTAAAAATGTTAAAATATACTCAGACTTTGTATAACAATATAACATAGCATATAGACATGGTATTAGTACTAATGATTCTTTCTTTGTTCATTTGCAATGCTGTTAAACAAGTTAATAATATCTATGGAAGGCAAATGATGCAAAGGCACATGCATATTCCTAGTTTATTTCACATTTGTAAAGTTCTCATGAAAATTGTATAATGCATAAACCTGTCATAGACACTCATCTGTCATATAAAAAATTTATGTAGGACCAATTAATAGGATATAGTGCTACCTTAATTTCTTTTTAAATAAATCCAGAAACTGAAGGCGGTGTTGATAAAGGTAACTAGAAGCTTAGAAAGAAAAATAAAATCACTTTCTGTTTGCTTTTGCTGCAAAATTCTTTCATCCATGAAGGTTAAGACAGAATAGAAGAGGAGGTAGAAGAGAAGAGCTTTTTACAGTTGCTTATTTTCTTAGATATTGGTGTGACAATTATTCTACACATTAGATTGATACAATTTTGTTTTGGAGCATCAACCAGGTCACAGAAACCATGATCATATATCATTTGAACCATCTAAACTAATTAAGCCTCATCAAATTACATGTGTTTAGAAGCTTTGAGAATCCTCACTATGTTGTTGTTGTTGGTGTGGCCTTGATCCTACACCTGCTACATAATCCAAGAGTCCCTCACCATGCTGATGATGATGAGATAATTCATCAGTTGAGAACTTTGAAACCCCTCCAAAGGCTATTATTGCAACCAAGAACACTGTTGTGGAAGCAAACAATGGCCAGAAATATGCCAAAATGGTAACAATTCTTGGTGCTGCATAGAACATCAAGGACAACAACACTGAAATTGCTATGCCTATGGTTATATGAAATCTATACCTCAGAAGCTTTTCTGATACATCCATGGATTAACTCTAGAGAAAGAGAGAAGAAGAATAAGGGAGAGAGAGATAAAGATGTAGTGTAACAACATTGGAGTTGGCAAAGAATTATATATGTGTGAAGAGATTCTTGATGATCTGAATGATGTTTCAAAGGGTTACTTGGCCCATATGCCACTTATTTTCAAATAAAGGCTCACATGTTTTCCCAAAATGCCCTCACATGAATTCAATGGATCAATCTTTTTATGCTGAGAATTTAACTGCCTATAACAATAGTTGGAACTGGAATACTAGTTACATACCAACACTAAGTTGTTTTTGGAGTTTAATAATGAATAAAAAAATTGAAAAATATTTTATTTAGAAATTAAGAGAATAATTAGAAAGATGCGTTTGAATTTCTAATTATTTTTCAATAAATATATATAACAATAACAATTTCACATTATTTAATTATATGTTAACAATACACAAAAGATGATTAATTAAGAAACAAGTTGTCTATATTGTATTATTCTTCAGTTTCTTCTTCTATCCTTATTATTATTATTTGTTTTTATAAAAGAAGATGACATTAAAAATTTAAAACATCTCTTTCCACGAATATAATTAATAATTAATAATCCCTCCATTAGGTGTAACTTCCAAATGAGACAACAAAGATGATGAGATTATGGAAAAATAATTTGCACTAAGAAGTGAGTAAATGACTCCAAATAAATATTCTCATCATACCATGGAATAATAAACCTTTGAATAATTGCTTTATGGACCAATTTTGAAGGGCATATTAGTAAATGAACAACCTTGATGGAATGTTTTGGTATTGATTCTTTCTCAAATTCTTGATTGGTCGGTTTGTGGTGTTTTCCTTTATTTTAATTGGAGATTTTTATTGGGATAATGAGGATTAGTCCACAAGAAAAAGCAAACACTACTTGTTATTCTACTTGTTAATGGTGATTGGAATCAATGAACAATTTGAGAGTCATTTGAGCAAAGCTTTCTTGTTATTCCTTTGAATTTAAGCTTTCTTCTTTAGTCTTTACTCCCATCACTCTCCACCACCCACGTGTGAGGACAAACCCTAAATCATCATTATTATTATTTAGTAAGAAATATAATTCTTTATGCAAAGATTTTGTTTCCCATTTAGAAAAAGCTAAGGTTCAAGACATAATAATAGTCTCATAAAAAATCAATTTTAATTAGTTTAATATTAACTTATTAATCCGTTTAAATAAATATTAGGAGTTTGAATCTTGCTTTATACATATAATAACTCATTGATCAACTATAAATTTTTAAATGAAGCTTATATTCGTAACGAATAATTTCTAACCTGCAATATTAGGAAATACTGTAAAAAAAATAATATAATAAAATTGTGATTATTAAATACACAAATAATTTTATAACATAATATCTTAACTTCTAGACACCAAAAAAAAAAAAATATATCTTAACTTCTATAGTTCTATCTCTCTATTATACATCTATGCGATAGTTTTGAGATAATGAGTTTTATATGAGTATTGATACTTAAAATGATATTTTTCTATTTTCTTTATTTATATACTTAAATTACTTGTCCATGTAAACTAATTTCATCATATGCTATTGTTTGCCCCTCAAATAGGCATAAGTTGAAACATATTCAAGTAATCCAAACTCTTTCCTCACATACTAATAGATATATATTAACTTTTAAATAAGACTTTATATTCAAAAGAGATGAATGTCTAAATTTGAGGTATGGGGTAACCTTCATCTGATGACTGGCTAATAAAGGTGATGATGAAATTTGTGACCCATTTGAGGTGAGAAGTAATCCTCAATCTCACGTCAGAAAAGAAAGAAATGACCAAAGAGATAAAAGTCAATCAACAACATATAGAAACTAGTAACATTTTTTTTTTGGTATTAAACACATAGTAAGACTTATATTTTTATGTTTGGATAATCAACCCAAAAAGATCAAAGCCCACTAAAGATTTAGTTTGCTTTGATTCTAAGGAAACTCTTTTTGAGTCCATTCAATAATATTTGGATTTCATATCATTGTGGATATTGAACAAAAGAGCCCTAGCATGGAGCCCAATTTCTAATGAAAACTCTGGAATATGGAATATTTGATTGTGGATTATCAAATTGTAAATAAAGATTATCATTATTATTACTATTATTATTATTATTTAGAATTTAATTTCGATACACTACTAATAATTTTACACAGATAATCAATCTTATATTACCACATCAATAAATATAATTAATTTTTATATTCATTATTTTCAAAATTATATAAATATATAAATTTAATTAAATAATTATGCAAAACTTTTTATGCTCTCGACGTATCCAGCTTTTAAAATAATCGAAGCTCCAACTTAATTATATCACATCACTATCAAGCCATTGTTAGGAATAACATAAAATCAAACTAGGAATCATTAACTTCAATTATATAATGAAATGCATTACTTAATTATGTGAATCTTGTTTATTTTAAAGCGAAGAAGATTGGTGGTTGTAGGTAAACCCTTCCATTTGTTGTCACATACCCAAAAAAAATAAGCAAAACACACCTCCTTTGTGTGTAGAAGCCGTTTTTTCTTTTTCATTTTTTACCTTTTTTTTTAATTAATATACTTTTAAGCAAAGATGAGAGCTTTTAATATTGATTTTCAAATTTATATATTTGTACTTTGAAGCCACTTTAGTTGGTCTCTTTCAAAGTAGAGTCATGTCTCATAAATAAATAAATAATTTAAGAACGTTTTTAGCGCTTAAGCAATAAAACAGTTCAAAGTGATATATATCATTTTATTGAAACAGATTGATAAGACAATTTCCACATCAAGAGTTAGATTTGAAATGAAATGAATGAAATCATTACTCATTAGTGAGTTTTTGCCAAAAAGAGTTACAATTTTTTTAACCCTTTCTTATTAAGTTTTTGCATAGCATTATACCTAATTAACCTACCTGAATATATTTATTTCAATTAATTTTCAATCATGTACTCTAGTTCTATGAAGTTCATATGCTTCCTTAAATCCGGATTTGTCTGCATATTTTAAGATTCTTTGTATATCTGATATTAATATTAATTGAGATTGAAGCAAAATATGTCAGCTGAAAAAACAATAGGGCTGTATATTTATATGGAAAAATCTATGCAAAAATGTAACCAACCACACTAGTGCAGAACTTTCTTATTTATTATTATTATTTTTTCTTGATCTATGATTGGTAATGAATTCAGGTAGGAAAAATAATTTTGTTCTAGAAGGCATAAGTAGTAACCAATAAATAACATTTGGCATCACCTAAGCGTAAAAGAATTTTATATATGTAATTAATTATTACTATATCAATAAAAATAACTAATTATTAAACTTATTATTTAAATTATTTTTATTGTCCGTGTATAAAAAATTCAAAATTAAATTTATATGAAAATATTGAAAATAAATTGATTATCATATTTGAATTAATTTTAAAGTATAATTAACTATAAATAAATCTCACTTATCGAATTACATTTTCGGTAATGCTACATGTACCATTGTACACCTCCGTACACATTATTTTCAATACGGAAAAATATACATATCAACACAGTCGTATCCGGAGATTAATTCTTAGACTTTGTACTATATTTCTGATATGTAAATATTTAACAAGAAAAGGGAAGACAAGAAAAAAGAAAATAAGTGTTGCTATCATGGAAGAATTTAGGAGGATCCAATCAACTAAACTTGTTACTAGTTCTGAAGCTTGCTTCACTGAAGGGGAATGTCTTCCCTCTCTTTACGGTCAATTCCTTACAACATTGGATTTTCATATTTTCAGCCATAATTCTCTCTCTCTAACACATTCACACTCATTATTATATATACATTGCATTTTAGTCATCATTTTCTTGTTAGTTGTTTTTGGACTAAGCCTTATAGTTATAACTCTTGTGTGCATTTTCCACCACTAAAAAATCAAGTATATATATCCATTAAGCACCCCTTCATTAGTTGTTGAACTTAGCCTACTTGAAACTTAGTGTCACAATTTTTGTGTGTATTGAGATGGTGACTTTGGGAGAGCTAAATGGTGAAGAGGAGGTTCCATTTCTCCAACCTACTAACCCTTTGGTCTTGGAGATTAATGGTTTCCAAAACCAACTCATAGGTTCATATACATAATATAATCCCTCTTGTATTGTTTTTTGTTGCACATTTAAATGAAGAACATTGAGATCATAGGAATCATTACCTTCAATTATATAATAAGTGGTAGTTTGGAGAATTTGTATCAAGAAACTTGATATCAGTGAGACACAACTTAGGAAATTGATTGCCTATAATATGTCATTCCTTTTGTTCTAAAAGAATATAGTATGATAATTTCATCTCTCTGTGTGAATTCTTCTATTAACATCATAACTAAGTTGTGAAACTATTGCAGAAAAGGGTAAGGAACTTGCAACTTGCCAGGGTGAAGTCAAGGCCTTAAGGGCAACTGAAGCTCTTAAGGATAAGGCCATAGAAGAGGTACTTTTTCAGA
>JASCZI010211919.1:16451-37969 GCA_036250425.1 Stylosanthes scabra
TACTCTCAAGGTTTCATTCGAATCTGCTTAGTTTAATTAAGGGATAGTATTGCTTGGTCCTTTATTCCTCGTGGGAACGATACCCACTTCACCGTGGTATTACTTGAACGATTCGGTGCACTTGCCGATATTTACACGCATCATCACCCATTAACTGGAATAACAAGAGAAACTGAGAAACATAATAATGATTAACAAATAGTAAAGAGCCTCATTGATGAGAGCAAAAAGGGGATAGAAACTAGTACCCCTATGATAGATATAGTAAAATCCTTGTATGTAGATTATAGCTTTGGAGTGTAATCTAGGTAAGAAATGATTAAGAACAGTTCAGATCATCATTCAGATGAAAAGTAACATATGGATTCAATTTCAAATGCAAAGATTGATGCTACGAATTATTTCGCAACAATCCGGCAAGTATATCGGATCAAGTAGTACCACCTATGAGTGGGTATCGTTCCCACGAGGAAAGATAGATTAAGCAATATTTCTAATTTGGTTCTCTAATTAGATCAAATTGATTACTCAAAGATTAATGCAACCTAACAAGAAATCAACAAAGAATAATAAAGATCATACAAAAACATGCAAGAATACAATTCTTTAAACAATTACAGCAACTAATCATGCAAATGAAATCAAATACTACAGAAGGATCAATTAAAGGGAATAAGATCAAGGAATTGGAGATGTTCACAAGCTAACTTTCATAACCCAATTTTTATTTTTATTTTCTGCAAACTATACCAAATTCACCATAAATCCTAGTATAACTAAATCCTAATCTCTTAGTGATCTAGTTTCTCTTTAACCTATGTAACTATCAATCTCTTTATCAATTAAACAAGAAAAGAGATAATACACACATCATGATTTAAACCTATAACAATCAACAAGATTCTTGGAAAGAATTAAATGTCACATATTCAATCTCATACAAAACCTTATTAGATTATTAAAGATCCTAATGCACATCAAATCACATGCTTATCTCTAAGTCACATGAAGAAATATGGAATGATTCTTGAATATATTTGAATGCCTATTTTCTCAAACTCAACAATTCAAAACATGAAAGATCTAATTATTTCTCAATACATTAAATCTTTAAAGATTAAAATCAAAGAATCAAACAAGAAATAAATCAATCATCTATGTGATAAAAATACAGATTCATATATGGCAAATTCATTCAAATTATTATATGTAATACAATGAACAAACATGAAAGATCATTCTTGAACTAGTTTATGACACTAAGATTAATGCAAAACCAAATTTTATGTCACTTATTCAATTAAACACCAATCTTGACAATTCACAAACCATTTAATAATATGTTTAATCTCATGAACTAGTATAGAAATTAAACCAAAGTAAGAACCAATTATTCCTCTCGGTTGACTTGATTCTTGAATTGATGAACAAGAAGAATCCTTTGAATTTAATGCAGAACTTGCAGATTTTGAGTAGAATGTTGGGTTAATCATTAACTTGATGATGAACAAAGCTCCTCCTCCTCAATCTCTATGGTGTTTAGCCACTCATGATTATGAATGACTCAAGGAAAGTGATGAAGATGAATCTTGAATTCATACAAACTATGAATCTTGGATGTAAGAATGCTATGAAGATGGTTCCTGAAAGTATGAGCATTCAAAAAACTTGAGAGAGAAAGTGAAAGAGAGAGAATTTTCTAACTAAGATAGAAAGAAGAATGAAAAACTAAATCATACTTCATTGTTGAAAATTGTTACAAAAACTAATCTATGCCTAAGTGGAATCGATGAATTTTGCTATGAGAGAAATCTAAGACTTAGAAAATGTGTCTAGACTAGATGATCCTAATCATTGATTTTCCACCTATTTATAGACTTACATCTCTTAAATGAATTACAAATTCATTTCAAATGAAATTACAATGAAATTACAATTTTCTGCAAACAATCAGTAGACTCACGCCTGTACTTCAGCTTCTGGCGCCTAGGCGTGAGTCTGAAATGCTAAATCTCCAAGCTTGATTGCTCACCCCTAGGCGTGAGTGCAGGCGCCTAGGCGTGGCTTAGATGGCTGCTTACTGGGCTAGGAATTCATGCCTGGGCGTGTGAACTTGGCGCTTGGGCGTGATAAGTAGATGTTGGACTCTAAGCTTAATTGCTTACGCCTGGGCGTGTAAACTTTGGCACCTGGGCGTGAGAGGATGAGAATGGGCTTGAGTCAGGAGAGCACGCCTAGGCGTGTTTGGATGTTGCTTGGGCGTGACTAATGCTGGACTCTGGTATTGGTAGCTCACGCCTGGGCGTGTGAAACTGGCACCTGTGTTTGAGTTCTTGAAGCTTGGATTCAGTGAAGGTGGGCTCACGCTTGGGCGTGAGTTGCTAAAGCTAATTTCTTGTTTTCTTGCTACTTTATTCACTTTTCCTGAAAATAATCAACAAACTCATCAAAGTATCACATTTATTCAATTATAAATATTTTTGCTATTTTTAATGAACTTTTAAACAAATAACATTAGGAATTGAGCATAATTTAGTTAAACAAATCCTTAAAGATGCTCATGCATCAAAGATATATCCAAGATGCTTAATAAACTAAATAAAAAACTATCCACATGCTATTAGACTTGATTTTTCCCGCTAATGATTCCACTTTGCCATTGCCCAAGTAGCCAGAGCATATATAGAAATATCAGTCAAAATAAACAACATAAGCTCCCTACAATTTAAAATGAAATGCCCATTAACTAGAAATGCAACAGTTTCAATAAGATAATGCGATGACGTCATATCCTTAACAAATTAATTTGACATTAATTTCATATGCTACTTGTTGTTGCATATCTAAGCTTCTGGCAACTTGTTAATTTGACATTAATCTCACTCTTTTAAAAATTTGGAACTATAACAAATTGAGAAAACAGCAGTGGTTGCGATAATACACTAGCAACTATAGGTTGCACTCATACAATCAAGAATATAGTAAGCAAAAAGAATGATGGAATTTGATGATTTCAAAGAATAACATTCTCAATTTTTTTATGGCAACAAAACAATATTTAATGATTAACCTATGTGATAGTGGTCAACTTTACCATTGTTTCTTTCTTCATTGAATTCCAATAAGGAGCAGTATAGTCCAGCACAGTAGCACAACACAGAACCTTAGAGTGCTCCAAGTTCACTTTATTTTTATGTGTATAAAGTCAAATAATATGCACATATCTAAACATCACACAAATACAAAAATTCAACAACAAATCACTACCACCCATCAACATTCGAATAAGAAAAAACATCTTGTTCTGCAAATGAAAACAAAGCAACCTAAATTCCCAAAATGAAACAAACCCTAGCACAGTTTCTATTTTAAAAAAAAAATAAAAGATAACAAGAATGTTGAATGGTCAGTAACAATGGCGTTCATGCATTTCAATATTAAGAATTAAAAAGAAAAATATTTTCAAAGCATACCTAGTGGTGGTTGCAGAGAAAATGTCGCAGTCTATCCTAAACGACGATGAAGAACACTACAGCTATGATCCACGAAGCATTATCCGTGACAAGATTGATGCTCCAACAAGCCCTATCTTCCAAGCATGGATTCCATCTGACTTCGCTTGGAGAAGAAGAAGCAGCAGCATGAGTGCGTGAGAGCTTGTGAATGGGAAAATCAAAACGATGTCGTTTTTGCTTCTCACTTACTTGCACAGAAAAACGAGGTCGTACACTAGTTCTACATGGCAGAAATTGTCCAGCTCACTAACGTCGTTTTCATGATTTAGACGGAAGGATCAATACGGTGCACTTTTCACAATCTTGAGATTAATTTAGTGCAATCGGTAAGTTAGGGACCATTTTAGTGCAACCCTGCAATCTTAGGGACTAAAGTGAAGCTTAACTCCACTTTCTTGCTTATGATTTTTTTTTTATTTTACATTTTCACTTTTATAATATACATTTATTTTTCTTTATTACTATTAATTTGTACATCTTTTCTTTGTATCTTGTCATTTAATCTCATATGCCTCTTTCTTTTTTCTCCTGTCTTATTATTACTATTAGTTTGTATAATTATTTAATTTGAAGAATCTGATTTATCATCATAATATTTTTAATTTTCTAATTAATGCATTTTTTAATTATTAATTTTACTCCCGTGCGTGAGTCTAAACATAGTTGGTACATATTAATATAAGTCGTATGAAGACTAATTATGCATAATAAAAATGTATTTTATATAATGCATGAGAATAAAAGAGAAATCATGTACATTTCGCCCTTTAAGAAATTTTCATCACCAAATATGCTTTGAATTCGTATACTATGTATTATTTCAATACATAGGTGAGTATTTGCCACTTTTAAAAGTTACTCTAGAGTAACAAAAATACGTCTTCAAGAAAAGCTATAACAACTTACTCGCCTTTTTCATTTTGAAGTTATCACTAGAAATGACTGTTTTATTTTTCTCCTTCCGAAAAATCATCTTCACCCTTGTCTCACCCTTACCACCTAATAGACACGCCAAAGACTTTTTCAAACTGCAACCTCTAAACTTCCTACAATCTCTCACCATCAATACCTTCCTCCAATTTTATTAACATTCCAAACAATGAATCAACTATATTGTCACATTTTGACTTGTTCGAATGTCCCCCCTTTTTTTCTTTTCTTTTTTTTAATTTTAATTTTTAATTTCCTAACTACTCTTCTGTTTAGGTTATTCCTCTCTCCAAACAAACACTATCCTTTGAATCACAAAAAAAAAATTCTAAATTCACGACTTTGCCACTCCTAAACTATATCCCTCAATTATTTCCCTTCGTTTTCTTTTCTCTTCCATTATTCATTATCATATTTATATTTTACTATTATTAATTTTTTTGTGCCTCCCCTTCCTCCCTCCCTTCCTCCATGGGCAATTGTTGCTCTCAAGGCAACGCTGTAGATGCCCCGGAGGCCGACGCCGCGGCGGTCACCGCAAACAAGGGAGAGTCGAACAACCAACAAGAGAATAATGGAAGTAGCAATAACAACAAAAATAAAAGCCCATCTGAAAGCCCTCCATCAACCAAACCTCCACCTACATCAAAGCCACCACCCTCAACCACATCTCCTCCATCAACGGCAAAGCCTTCCAAGCCAGGCCCCATTGGGCCTGTCCTTGGAAGGCCAATGGAGGATATCAAAGCCACGTATAGTTTGGGTAAGGAATTAGGTAGAGGAATGTTTGGGGTAACATATTTATGCACCCACAAGGCCACAGGGAAACAATTTGCATGCAAAACAATTGCTAAGAGGAAACTAGTAAATAAGGAGGATATTGAAGATGTTAGGAGGGAGGTGCAAATCTTATACCATCTCTCAGGGCAACCTAACATTGTAGAGCTTAAAGGTGCTTATGAGGACAAACAATCTGTTCATTTAGTTATGGAATTGTGTGTGGGTGGTGAGCTCTTTGATCGTATTATTGCTAAGGGGCATTACACCGAGCGTGCTGCTGCTACCTTATTAAGAACCATTATGGAGATTGTCCATACCTTCCACTCTCTTGGTGTCATTCATAGAGATCTCAAACCTGAGAATTTTCTCTTGTTGAGCAAGGACGAAGATGCCCCCCTTAAAGCCACAGATTTTGGTTTATCCGTTTTTTACAAGCAAGGTGAGCTAGGCTAGATGACCTGCACATTTTATTCTTTTTGCGTAGTATTTAACCAACCATTATATTTATATCGGCTTATTCTAAAAAAAACTAAATAAATACGCCTAAATACATAACCAAACTGTATATGCTTACCAAAATTACTAGGCATTATAAATGAAATAGAATTGACAGCAGAGAATCTTAATTCATCCTTTTAATATTTAAAAAGTAAGAAAAATTCAAATATAATGTTATTTTTTAAAAATATTAAAATGTGAAAAATTAAAACTTTCGCTAAAGTTAAAATATGATTAGAAGGATGAGTTAGGACTTCATATTATATTTCTAAATAAAAATAATCGAGAATATATCTTGATAAGCATGCATGAAGCTAGTAACTAATTAATAGATTTTTTTTTAGCTTCATATATGTTATTGCCAAAAAATTTATTATTAGAAATGTTAGTTAAAGTTTCTTGTATTTTCTTTATATTTGTGCCAACACTAGTTAACACTAGACAACTTCTTATTATAAACTAATACATTTAATTTCAAATATCTTAATTATAATTTTCTAAAATGATTATTCATTTAGCAAGTAGCATTGATCATGAACAACATCATCCTAGAAGTGATGCAATTTTGATTATAAGTCATAATGATTTTCATGAAATAAAGAGGAACAAAAATTATCAAAATGGTTGTTCTAGACAATGCTACTAGGACCATAACATCATCATCTTCAATTTATTGGTACAATTTTAATAGCAAGAAAGTGTTTCCATTTTGTAGGGGATGTTTTCAAAGACATTGTTGGTAGTGCTTACTATATTGCACCTGAAGTCTTGAAAAGGAAATATGGCCCAGAAGTTGACATATGGAGTGTTGGTGTTATGCTATACATTCTTTTATGCGGGGTTCCTCCATTCTGGGCAGGTTCGCAGTTTTCTTCTCATTTTCATTGTAATTTTTTTATGTGGCAGTGATGCTAACTACATGACTTGAAAAAAAAAATTATTCAGAATCTGAACATGGCATATTCAATGCCATCCTTAGAGGTCACATAGACTTTTCAAGCGACCCATGGCCTTCAATTTCACCATCAGCAAAAGATCTTGTACGGAAAATGTTGAATTCAGATCCTAAACAAAGGCTTACAGCTTACGAAGTTTTGAGTATGTATAGTTTCTTGTGCTTCTTCCCTTTTAAGCTTTTTTGTTGTTAGATGATTTTTTTTTATAACTAAACAATTTTAATTTGTTATTTCAAAATAGATCATCCTTGGGTTAAGGAAGACGGAGAAGCACCAGATAAGCCTATTGATAACGCTGTGCTAAATAGGCTCAAACAATTCAAAGCAATGAATGAATTCAAGAAAGTTGCTTTAAGGGTATAGTGCTATATATATTCTCTAATTTATTAAATCATACACACAACACTTATTCTTCAAGAAATATTAAAAGCACAAGGAGATTAAAAATTTCGAAAATGAATAGGTTATTGCAGGGTGTTTATCAGAAGAAGAAATCATGGGGTTAAAGGAAATGTTTAAGGGGATGGACACTGATAATAGTGGAACCATTACAATTGAAGAACTTAAGCAAGGGCTTGCAAAGCAGGGGACAAAGCTATCAGAGCAAGAAGTTCAACAATTACTTGAAGCAGTAAGTTATTCTTATATGGCCAATACTCACACATTTTAAATCCGTATATAATAAAAACAATAATAATTCTAATTCTATGTGAACAAGTGGTTTTGGCTAACCAAGTCCAACCAAGTCATTTATTTCTATCATAAATAGAAGACTATTTCGATGTCAAATAAAACTTTATTTAGATGCAATTTTTTATACTATTTGACACCTTAATAATATTCTATTTAGCATAGAAATAAATCACTTGATTGAATTTAATTGGCCGAAATCACTTATTCAAATAGCGTTATCTTAATAAAAAATTAAAAGATGGAATCACATGCTTTTTCACTCATTTCCATCTATTATATATTCTATGTATGGATTGAATCTTTATGCGAGTATTATATATATGCTTCATGCTTTTAAAATGACATATTTGATTTCGGTGAAACTCACGTACATATTGTTAGCATACATAAAATACAGATTTTAGTATAAATTTTTTAAAAAATAATACATAAAAGTTTTTAAAAATGAGACACCCATAAAACACACTGTTCTACACTTCTTTCTGTATCTTTGTATTTTTTCTCTCTAGTACTCACTATTTTAGAAGAGAATCAATATTTAACAAACTCACACATAGTACTACAAGATTTTAAATGATTGGTTGCTTTCTCTGTATTTTACAAATTGCAGGCAGATGCTGATGGAAATGGTACCATAGACTATGATGAATTCATTACAGCAACAGTTCATATGAATAGAATGAATAGAGAAGAACATCTTTATAAAGCCTTCCAATACTTTGATAAAGATAACAGCGGGTAATTAATTATAAAGCATATTGACGCCATCTCTTTATTAGATACTTTTGTTACCATATACAAATAAACTTCTAATAATTAATAATCTCATTTGTTTTTGCCATATAAAAAAAGGTTTATCACCACTGAAGAATTAGAGCAAGCTCTCCATGAGTATAACATCCACGATGGGAGAGACATCAATGAAATTGTTCAAGAAGTTGATGTAGATAATGTACGTGCTAGATTTATTTGAGTAACTACTTTTTTTTATAGTTCTTATCTATAAAGTTCGTTGAGTTGTTATGTCTGCGTGTCACATAATCCCAGACATGACTCGTAGGTCAGACATGCATATCTTTTGTGTTTAACCGTGTCTTAATAAAAATAAAAAAATATATCTTTAAATACATGTTGACACATTAATAGTATCAGAAGCGTATCATGTATAACTAGAAACTCATGTGTTCCTATGTTTTTAGTCGTTGATTTTGATCTATATATATATTTTATAATTAAAATTAATTAAGTCAACAACTAAAAAGACTGGAACACATTCCCGGTTATACCTAAATCGCTTCCAATAGTATTATGTGTCATTGTGTCCAAATTTATTCTTGTTAAGAATATTATATATTATTATTTATTAAAACAAAAAAATTATTTTAAATATTTTATATAATTATGAAAGACATTAAAACCATTTAAATTCATTATTTTGTATTCTAAAATGAATAACATATTAAAAAATATTTTATATTTTTTATATATTTCATTCATGTATCTCATAAAAAATTAAAATTAGTAAGTCCATATGTCTTGTATAATGTAGTATCTCATGTCTATCTAAGTGTCGATGCTTCTTAATGTTTCATATGTCCTTTTTAAACTTCCACTTTTGAATATGTGCATACTATAATATGAGTAGTAATTTTAAGGAACTTTATTTACTTGTTTGTACATACAGGATGGTCGTATTAACTATGAAGAGTTTGTGGCGATGATGAGAAAAGGACAAGTTGATGCACATACCAAAAAGAGGCGTGAATCACTCAATTTGCATAAGTAGAAGGGGGCTATAAGGTATCATACTTGAAAGAAGATTCATGATCTATTTTCCGCCCTATTTTTTGGTCAACGGAGAATAATAAGTCGTTGGGTGAAAGATCATGGATGAACAAGATTAAATCGTAGGCTTTTGTTGTTTGGGAGAGGATATAGGTGAGAACTGGTGTAAGATGGAACTAATTAATTATAAGAAAGAAAGAAACACAAAAGGGGGGAGAAGAAAATTAAAGAAACTAAAATTTGACAAGTGTGATGCTAGGTTTTCTTTGGGTGTGATAATTGTAACAAGTCATGTACACTTAAAAGTCCAAAAATGAATGGTTGGTTATGTATGTATATTATACTACTAACTTATGATGATAATGCGAAGAACTAGACATATGCTTTATGCAGGTAACACCCTCATTAATATAGCACCATGCTATGTCATAACACTGTATTAATTAGGGCACTATTATTGCATTAACTTCATTTATTTGAGTCCTTTGAATATATAACTAGCATTACATTATCTCTTATTCAACAAGAGTTTGTCGTAGTGTTTAAGCAAGTGAAGAAACATTGTTAATTTTTAATATGTCATCATTATTAAATATATACTAATACATACTAATGGTTGTTATAACTCAATCTTATTATTTGACATATAACTCGATAACCTATGATTGTTGATTCACCTTAAGCAAACACATTCATAAGATCTTATGATGACTGAATAATTGAGCATATCTATTAATTAAGCAACATGAGCCCCTTATAACTCGATGATAATAACAAACGAAGAGGAACAAACAAAAAGATCGACATTGACCAACGAATTTAATCGTTATGATGATCTATAAAGGAGGCTCATTGAAGAAAGCACGTATGTTCTAACTTTCATAATCACTTAACCCTAGAATTGAATAAAGTTTGACTTGAGCATCAAAGTACCTTTTGAATGAACGTTGATCGGATGAGATTTTAAAAAGAAAAATTGCCACTTTGAAAATCTAATTCACGTCGGACTTGCCTCAATTGTGTAAGAGTTCTTTAATTTTAGGATCAAAAGGGGTTAAGTTCAGGTCACGTTCCGACCGCAACATCCAACTCTCAGAAATCATAAGGATTTTGCAGTTATTGAAATTAAAAGAAACTCTAGCAATATAAATTAAACAAGCTACACTAACTAACTAGAATGACTAAAACAACTAAGAAGCGATTAAGTCTAACGATGATCTATAGCAAACTAGTAAAAAAAAAACAAACTATATTTACACTATCAATATATTTACACTAACTAATTACAGTGAACATTCACAAATCCCCGAAAATGGTGCAAAAAAGTTGATGTGGCTCCCAAGATTGTTTCAAAATTCCTTTAATTCAAAAGCATCAAAACATTGTAGATAGCTCAAAACTGGTTTTGAGAACCTATTTTTGGTTAAGATGTCACAAGATCAATAAATAAAAACCAAGAGTATTAGTCTTGGGTAGTTCTCCATAAAATTTGAGTGTGCTATGTGATTAGTTCGGAAGGAAGATAAGGATCGATAGGAATTCTAACCACTAAAGAATTAGGAAATCAAATGAACATATGAAGGATCAAAGTGCACTGCAATAAACTAAATCTAACAAGAAATCAATCAAGTAACTAATTGAGCAAAGATTAATCATCAAGAAAGAAGCAAAAAGGATTGATTTCAAGTAATTAAAAGAATCTTGGATAAGATTTAGAATATATGTCTCTATTTTTGTCACCACTAAACATGAAGATAATATCTAAGAGTAACTCAATTCGTTGACCTCTAAGAATTGAGAAAAGTCAATTGGGTTTAGCTAACTTGAATCCATAAATTCTAGTCAACTCACTAATAGAAAAAAAATAGTGTTTTCGAAGACAAAGTTAATTAAAAATTAACCTTAATCCACAAGTCCTATTTAACTTATAATCAGTAAAAGACTAGCGTCAATGGAGACCAAGCTATCTAAATTACATTCAGTTGTCTAGAATTAATCACCAAGGTAACATAAGTGAATCAAATGACTCTAAGCACTCAATCCCAAGAAGTACTAAACTATTCCAGAATCAAACCAAACATTTCATCAAACACTTGATGTGCAAGAAAGCAAAACATACTACTAGAGATTAACAATAAGAAACTAAAATAACTCAATTTAACACAATCAATTCAAGAAATACCTCAATCATTTATTAATTAAAAGTTAAGAGCCAAGATAACAAGATATAGTTCAAAAATAATAAGATAGAGAAATAGCTAGAGTAAAAATAAGATATAGTTCAAGAACCATGATTTTTCCTTTCCTTCCATCCTCTACTTCGCGAGTTGAATTGAAGTAGAGGACAGAAGGAAAGAAAAAACATGGTTCTTATCGATGAAAATCAAAGGAGTGTGTTGCCACTTAGGAGCCCAGCATCGAGAATAAGCTACGAGCGTGCGTGGTGCAGTTCTGTTTTAACTTTTAATTTGTTTTTTTTTATGGATCATGATCCCATGAGGGGAACCTACGACAAGCTGACTCGAGAATGCTGGATGGATTTGGTAAGAAAATTAAGGCTTCTATTTTCATCTTAATTGAAACTTGTACCTATTATAGGAGTGTGCAAGGGCATTGGGAGAAGTTGGGTTATGTAACATCCCAATTTTCGACACCATCGACTGCGCCTACAATTGAGATGCCACATTTCCTAACCTAAAAATTTCTAAAACTCTAAACCATACTATTAGTATTAGCCTGTCGTGAAAGCATTAACGCGACAATCATTATAAGCAAACAATATAGCTCATACGTAGATATAACAACTTTTTCGTATAATGAAGAAGTCCCAAGATTATATATATATATATATCACATAACAATAGTATTCTTACAGACTCTAGACGCCTATCTATGACAGTCTTACCCGGCCTGACCTCACATACACAGGTCTCCTAAGCTAGGTCGCGGCACTAAAAACATAAAAGAAACTACAACAACGACAACAATATCCTAAGCCTCTATTGTTCTAACAAGCGAGGCACACTAAAGACTTAGACCCGACAATGGCGGTTGCCAAACTCCAAGGAGATCATAACTCGAAGCGTTATGACCGTCAGACTGTCAGTCAGTTGACTCCTTGGTGAATCTGATACAGAAGCTTGTCTGTTGCGGAGAGGTGAAAGCTCAGGACGACGCCTCAAACCTTGGATGTAACGTACGTAATCTTTCTTCCGCATCGATGTCCATAAGCAGGGAAGATGAAGCAAGGACCTCTTCCTCGGAATCTTCCTCGCTAACATCCTTCTTCTCATTAGGGGGTTCCATCCCTCCAATTCCCTTTTCGTCGTGTCCTTCGCTCATCCAACCTTAGGATGGCAGAACGAGTTTCCAACTCCTTGGCACCGTTGACGCCTCGAACCGAATCTCGTACGGACAATCAGGACCAATCCTAACGCTATGGAGAGGATGAACGAAAGATTCATCGTCGAAGTGATAGCGCCTGATCTTGAATGTTCCCAACTCAGCATCAGCTTTCAAATCGTAATCCTCGAACTTCTCGCGTTTCTCGTACTCGTAGTAGATGACGCCACTTCCCATCTACGCGTGGGTTAAAGAAAGAAAACGGGGGTGAGAACCTATCGTTCTCAGTTGACTCCTAGGTCAACTACTCTATCCTAGGGGCTCACGTCACGTAGGTAGAGTAACAGATAGCAGCGAAGCATATAGCGACAGAAGATAGCAAGGCAGATAATGAAGCATAACAGAGACTCAAGAAGAACGACACGGACAAACACGCAAGGCAAACAAGGCAAACAAGACAGACAAGACAAGCAAGGTGTGGCACCCTTGAAAATTAAATTAGCATAAGTTAAATACGAATAGGGCTAATTGGAATAAAACTGGTACACACTCTACTGGGTCGACCCAACTGGGTCAAGCAAGTGAGGTGGGTCACAAGGACCCAACACCCACTCACTTAACCACACCCATAACAGCAAAACACAATAACACACCAACACACAAAACGCACGACACAACACAACTCTCTCTCTTTTCTCATCTCTCTCTCTCACAAACCACACCCACACATCACCTTCAATTCATCACAACTTACTCACCGGAGCTCCGATCACCGCACCGTCGCCGGCTACGCGAAGCTCACGTTTCCCTCTACGTAAACATACTAGGATTAAGGTATGGGTAGCAATAGTGTAACTACATTCTCAATTCTTCTCCATTTCTCGAGTGTTGAGTTAGCTTTTGTGAATTCCATGGAACTTCCATGAAATAGGGGACACTAGGCATAGATTGAAGCCAAGGAGGCGACACTAGAGCTAGTGGGATTGGAAGGAGTTGATTAGGGTTTATAGCTTGGAGGTCTACAAGAGGTACGGAGTAGGATTCCTTAGCTTAGCACTTATATCTATGTGATTTCTTGTGTTGCATGCTTGATTGGTAAGTTTGCTTGTAAATTGTATGTTGCATGAATTTGTTGATGGTGAATGATGTTTTCAAATCATGAATTGAGTAGATAGGAAGTGGAATTGGATGAATTTGAGTTGTGGAAAGTGGAATGAGATGATGAGGTTGATGAATGATGAATGGTATGAACTTGGTAGGGCATGGAATGAGGGATGAAAAGAGTTTTGGTTGGAATTTTGGCTGAAAATGTAGGTTGCTGTCACGAAGGAATCGATTTGAAGGGTATCGAATCGACTCGTTGGGCCTAAACTCTTCAAAATCTTCGAATTTCATAGCCATCGAGTCGATTCATTTCTGGGCAGGGACTCAAGCTTGAAACTTAAATCGATTCGCCTGTGGATTGAATCGATTCGAACGAGGAATTCAGAAAATGAAGTATTGGTTAAGTGTTTTGAGTCGATTCTGATCTGGGGTGAACCGATTCCTTTTCGAACAGAGAATAAAAGGTTTTTCTCAAATCGATTCGCACTTCCGTCGAGTCGATTCTAGAAAAGGTTTTCTCAAGAAACGATTGAACAAGTACACAGAATCGACTCGAATGAGGGTGGAACCGATTTGTTTTTGGACAGGAACTAAAAGTAATTTCTTAAATTGATTCGCTGCGTTGGCGAGTCGACTCGAGCTCTTGGACTTAGAACTTTTTGAGAACTTACAATTTGATCGAGTCGATTCGGTCAGTAAGGGGCCTGCGAAGCTAACGACTCGGCTTAAGGCAATAGCTGACCATCGGGAGTAGTAAGCGCTGTGGGGTCTTTGTTTCCACGTGGGACAAAGGCTAACGTCGCGGCTTACGGTAGCGGCAGGGGGGCCTTCTGCCATCGTCCCAGCTACCAACCTAGGCATTAGTCAATGAGAAAGAGAAGGGAAACCCCAAGTATATATATATTATGATGTGAGGGAAAGATCATAAATGATTGGGGTCGGCTGATTGGTCGTTTGGGGAAGTACAAACGATGGTTGTCCAGCGCTAGTACTGGACCGGTCGGGAATGACTATTATAACCGACTGGGTGAGCTCACCGTAGCCTGCAGGAATAGGCATTCATCATTTGCATATTGCGTGACATTGTTTGGGTGTGCCTATTTGTTATATTGTCTGATGCTAAATGTGTACTTGCTTATTTGAATTACTTGCTCTTCTTGTACCCTTCTTGTGTGATGACCCGTGGAATTAGGTAGATATAAGAGTTAAGCGTGGGGCGCTTGTTCCGTATTGGGAACCCAATGAATTTGTGGTTCTCACTCCGTTGTTGTTGAAATCTTTCAGATGCAGGTGGAGACTAGTTGTTCACTTTGTCGGGGCTAGAGCTTTGGAGGACTTGTACTCTAGTCTTATTTCGTTTATGGCTAGTGAATTGTTAAAGGGCTTTTGTTGTAGGCTGAACCATGTATTAAGAGAAGAATTGTGTAACCTGATAACACTTGTAGTTTGAGCCATGGAGTTAGATTCTGTACTCTATTGGTTAACGCTGCGTTACTCTGTGATACATATTATTATTATATATGTGTTGAATTTGGCTCTTCGTTATGTCTTTATTCTATTCCTTAGCACCTTGTCTTAGTTTCTTTTGCGTATCGAAATTGTAAATACCTTGAGTTCCACCGGCTCAGACTTAAGCTGTGTGGTGGAAGCTTGGGGTGTTACACAAGGCAATGAAATGCGGTAAACACACACAAACAAATGCGCAAACAAGTATGATGCATGCCTGGTCCTAGTGCAGGCCATGAGCTCATGCGTCGGTTTACTTCCCGCACCCGACGACTACTTAGGGATAAACCCAAGTATGGTTCACTCGCTGTCAAATGTCGTGGATCTCGTCCGATCCAAAGCGGCCAGCAACTCCCCCAACAAAGCGCGTCTTATAATAGTACCCCGGGTACTCAAAAAGGGTGAGGATCCCGTCACCAAAGCATATATAAAAAGGAACCGTATCGACAATGAGGAACAGGATGATCGTTATAGCCTTTAGGTAGTGAGCCTTCAAGCTTAGTTATTAGACAAGCGGGACGACACCCAGCCCTTTCAGCTCTTATCACGTAACAAGCAGGACGACACCCAGCCCTTGCATTAGCATTTATTTATCATTAGCATAAGCGTCTTAGCATAGCATAGCCTTTAGCGTTCACCGGTTCATTCTATTGAACCGTTAGCCGGAGTAGCGGATGTAGTCCGATTAGCCTTCGGTCTACATGACTTAATTGAACCAACCGGTCTGACAGTGACACAAGTCCGATAGGACCAATACTTGGTCGATTTCCAGACCAATCCATTTCAAGGGATTAAACCGGTCCAGAACCATGAATCATTCCCAAGAAAGAAACCCGGTTCGATCGTCGTGTCCCATACTATCGCCGACCAAACCGAATCGGTGTCAACCGTTACATCTAGGTTTACTATCTCAAGTTTGGGGCTTTCTTATTGTGTAGCATATTTGTGCAAAAGGATCTATTATTCTCTTGAAGGTTTTACTTCTTAATTCTATATGGTTCAGTTATGAGAGCCTAACATAGCTATGTGATTAGTAGCTTATGAATATCTTCTTCGTAGCTTTTATTAAGTTATAATGTTTGCTCTTATAGCTTATATTCTTAGTAGCTTATGTTCATATATCTTAATAGCTTTTCCAAAAACCAAGTTTATTATTAAGGGCTTTAGCCAACAACTCTTTTCAAAAGCTTACTTTATAACTAGATAGATACATAAATATATTTTATCCAAATATATTTATCATTCTTAGTACTTAGCTTATTATCATATCAAAATACTTTTAGCTTTACTTTATAATAAAGTATTTTGGTTTCCAAAACATTATATGGATTCTTTATTGTGTATAAGCTTATGAGTATAATACTTATTACACTTAAAATAAATCTTTTATTCTTCTCTTATTATATATATACTTATTTATATATGTTATTAGTTTCAAAAGCCTTTTACATAATATAAATACTATAAATATATTTTCTCCAAAATATATTTATTTTCTACGTCATTTTCTTTTATTATTTATTATCACTTCCATTAACGTTATTATCTTCATTAATTCTTTTATAAATTTTCACTGTAATTATCATCATTTTTATTATTGGCTGGCTTCAAAACTAACCATTCTTTACGGATATTTTATTTAGCTTAATATATATATTAACACCTCATTTTATATTCATAAAACATATTTTCTTTAGAGGATTTCCAGAACCAAAGCATTTTGATTAAATCCCTTTTTGACTATAGTGTTATTTTTCCGAGAAACCGAAATAACACTAGTTTACTAAAACTCGCATAGAAAATTCATTTCAAATCCTTTTCGACTCAAACCAAAGCCATTCTTCTTCTAACATTTATGTCTATGCACTGTAAAAGCAGTTTTGAAATATATTAAATTTAAATGACCATTCTGCGCTTACCACTTTCCTTTAAAAACCGAAATGCACTAGTTTACGAAAATATTTATAACTTTTTCGTTTCAAAACCTATGAAGGTCAAACCAGTTGCATTTCATCACTAGCACATCCTCTATCTCCAGTAAAAACAGTTTTGAAAAAGGATATTTTCGAAATGACGATTCTTCCCTTGCAAGCTTTAGGCCAATTTCGAAAATACCCACTTTTAAGTTAATTTTATAAAATAATTTTGCCAAACAATTTATAACTTCACAAATACAGTTTTAGACACCTAATATGACTATAATACCACCACAAAAACAGTTTTGAAAACAAACTTTATTAAAAGATAGTTTTACCCTTTTTACCCCAAAACTAGTAAAAATACTCTAAGCCACTTTAAAGCTTATTTCTTTTTACTTCCGAGGTTAAAACCTTTTCAAAACGTATTATTTAAATAATTTAATTCTGGAAATTTTATAAGACACATTTATTTACCATTTTACCCTTAGTTTGAAAATACATTTATTTTTACTTTATTATATTAATCTTTTAGAATCGATTTTTATGTTTTCTTAGCAAATCTTTTAATTATTATATTTCTGCCCAAACTTGAGGAAACCCTCGGCCATAGCATAAATATAGCAAGGAAAATTTTGATCATCATTGCTTATTGAATAAGCACATGGCCGAATGGCCTTTAAGCATTATAAGCCACTTTTGGCAAGCATTAGCACAATATCTCAACCATTCAAGCATAGCAAGCATCATCATATAGCAAAGCACTCAAGCAAGCATAGCATTCATGTTTTTCAAGCAAAGCTTCAAGCTTTCAAGCATTCATTTTAAAGCGTTAGCCTTTACCGAGCCTTTTAGTATATAAGTCATTTTCAAGTATATATATATGACCCAAAACAAAATCTAAGGACCCTAACCCCCTTACCTCTTGTAGATCACTCGTTTAGCCAAAGAATGGACACCAAAGCCCCTTGATGTTTCGGTTGAGCCAAGCTTCCCAAGCTTGAGACATAAACGAAAATATATGGCAAGATAGAAGCTTATGTGAGTAAGGGCTCTCTAGGATCATAAGTGATACGTGTGCATCTTGGGTTGTTTTTAGTTCCAATTTCTCTCTATTATCATGATATTCTTTGTGGATTATTGTTATTAATTAATCAAATCAAACAAACTTGATGTTCTTTGAGTTGTATTTGTGTTTTTAGATGATTCACTAAGAGTCTTTAGGTAATTGAAGACCATTTGAGAGAGATTGAAGAAGAGGAAACGAAGCAGAGAAGAAAAGAGAAAATTGGCTAAGTATTGAAGCCCACGTATCACGTGGAGAGCCCACATCATACGTGGGAAATAAAACACAAATGGCAAGATTGGACAGAAGCACCGTGTAGTACGCCACACCACCACGTCATACGTGGGAATTAAAAGCCAACTTCCACAAATTGACAGAGAGCCCACGTTATACGTGGGCATGCTCACGTTATACGTGAGCTATTGGAATCAAATGGCTCAAATTGACAGAGACCCCACGTAGCGTCGTACGTGGGTATTTAGGCGTTAAAAGCAGAACTGGGCAGTGACCCCACCTTATACGTGGGAGTCACACGTTATACATGGGGAGCAAAGGCATGCAACGTCCAGTTTTGATGAAAGTCAATCCAATCCAAGTTGTTAGGCCTCAATTTCATCCATTAATTGGAAGATTAAAAGATATGATTGATTGAAGACTCAAGAGAAGAAGATAAGGCTTGTAATCATAGGAGATAAGATTAAGATTAGATTAGGATTAGATTAGATTGTAATTTGAATTTGAATTTTAATTAGGATAGGTATAAGAAGTAACTTAACAATTAGGGTTAGGGACTTCAGCATAGACGTTTTTTCATAATTCTTAGATCTAGTTCTTCATTATGCAAGGCTAAACTACTCCATTGTTAAGGGTGAGGAGCTCTGTTCACCCATCATGAGGTAGTCTTTTGTACATTCAATTATCAATTCAATGAGGTATTTTCAGCTATCTTCTATGCATGATTTAATTTTCCATTCTTCATCCCAATAGTTTAAAATCACTGAGAGGTGTTCTTAACTTGTCTAGGGCTAGATTAATTAGATTGAGAGATCTATTGATTTATGCTAGCTGGAAATTGAATCACAAAATGATTAGGTCTAACTAGAGATAGTCAAGCTAATTGTTATGCAACTAAAATTCTGTGGGTTAAAATTGGATTAGAACTAGTTTGGATAGAGTGACATTTAATCTAATCTAGGATCACTTTTGAGACTCATAAGAATTAGAATCTAATTTAGGGCTTCATCTAATTATTTGATTAATTGACTAAGAGATTAGCTTTTGATTAGGTAATTAGAAACTGAATTACTAAGAGATTAGGATTTAGTTACTCTAGATTCGTTGTGCTTGATTTCTGAAAACCCTAGAATTATGATTGAATGTATACATTGGCCCTCAAGGGAAAAACATCTCAAAAGCTCTTAACATTCCATTCCATTGATTAATTCTACAGTAAACTTTCTGTTCTCTGCTCTCAATTGTTCTTTAGCTTTCGAATTCATCATCACTCTTCTCCGAAGTTTTATTTTGATCTGCTTAGATTGATTAAGAGATAGTATTGCTTGGTCCCTTATTCCTCGTGGGAACGATACCCACTTCACCGTGGTATTACTTGAACGATTCGGTGCACTTGCCGAGATCAGAGCGTATCAAGTTTTTGGCGCCGTTGATGCGTGAAAATCGGCAAGTGCACCGAATCGTTCAAGTAATACCACGGTGAAGTGGGTATCGTTCACACGAGGAATAAAGGACCAAGCAATACTATCCCTTAATTAAACTAAGCAGATTCGAATAAAACCTTGAGAGTGTGATGATGTATGATTCGAAAATAAGAAAGCAATTAAGAACAGAGTGCAGAAATATTACTTGTGAATTCATCGGTGGAATGGAATGTTAAGAGCTTTGGAGATGTTTTTCCCTTGAGGGCCAATGCATACATTCGAATATCAATTCTAGGTTGTCATTTATCAAGCACAACAATCTAGTGTAACAAAGCCCTAATCTCTTAGTGACTCAGTTTCTAATTACCTAATCAAAAGCTAATCTCTTAGTCAATCAATCAAATAACTAGATGAAGATCTAAATCCGATTCTAACTATTATGAGTCTCAAAAGTGATCCTAGATTGGATTATATGTCACTATATTCAAACTAGTTCTAATCCAATTTTAACCCACAGAATTTTAGTTGCATAACAATTAGCTTGACTATCTCTAGTTAGACCTAATCATTATGTGATCTAATTTCCAGCTAGCATAAATCAATAGACCTCTCGATCTTATTAATCTAGCCCTAGATAAGTAGAGAACACCTCTCGGTGATTCTAAACCATTGGGATGAAGAACGGGAAATTAAATCATACTTAGAAGATAACTGAAAATACCTCAATGAATTAATAAACGAATGTACATAGTGACTACCTCATGCTGGGTGAACAGAGCTCCTCACCCTTAACAATGGAGTAGTTTAGCCTTGCATGATAAAAACTAAAACCTAAAATTCTATGAGAGTAACGTATCTCTGTGCTGGGATCAATCTCCCTTTTTATATCCTACTCACTAACTAAAAATGAAATTAAAATCTAATCATATCCTAATCTAATCCTAATCTTATCTAATTCTAATCCTAATCTTATCTTAATCTAATCCTAATCTAAATTCAAATCAAAATCTAATCTTATCTTAATCTAATCCTAATCTTATCCTAATCTTATCTTCTATAGTTACAAAGCTTTATCTTCTTCTCTTGATCTTCAATCAATCTTATCTTTGATCTTTCCAATTAAGCCCTTGATTAATGAGTGAAATTGATGCCTAACAACTTGGATTGGATTGGCAATAGAGAAAATTTGATGTTCTTGAATTTAGACTCCCACGTATGACGTCACTGCCCCACGTATAACGTGGGGCCTCTGTCTCAAATGGCTTCCTTGTAGCCATGCCTCACGTATGACGCCACACATCCACGTATAACGTGGAGTCTCTGCCTCAAATGGCTTCTTTGGACGTTATCTCCCACGTATGACGTGAGAGTCCCACGTATAACGTGGGCTCTCTGTCTAAATTGGTTGTTTCTCTTTTAATTCCCACGTATGACGTGGGCTCTCCACGTTATACGTGGGCTTTAACACTTAGCCAAATCTCTCTTTTCTTCTCTGCTTCATTCTCCTATCTTCAATCTCTCTCAAATGGTCTTTTAATCACCTAAAACTCTCAGTGAATCATCTAAAAACACAAACACAACTCAAAGAACATCAAGTTTGTTTGATTGATCAATTAATGACAATAATTCACCAAGATTATCACAATAATTAAAAGAAATTGAAGCTAAAAACAACCCAAGATGCACACGCATCACAACACCAAACTTAATCTTTTGCTTGTCCTCAAGCAAAGCAAGAATCAAAACATGTTTTAAGGTTCAATTTCTCT
>JASCZI010211920.1:0-10159 GCA_036250425.1 Stylosanthes scabra
ATATATATATATATATATATATATATATATATATATATATATATATATATATATATAAATAAATTAGCGTAAAAGTTGTGAATGTTCCCATATATGTATATATCATTAGTTCTAATTTTGAAAGTTATTTACTAATATATAATAATAATGTATTCATACATATATAAGAATGAAAGATTGTATTGATCAAATTGAGAGTAGGCAACCGTGAGTCTCTTAGGGGAAAAATAGAAGATTACAAAGGTTTCGGGTTTAAATGTGTAAATAAGAAAAGTTTAGTAATTGGTTAAAATGTAATTATGTATGTTCATGAATGGTCACAATAATGCTAAGAGAAATTTTTGTAATATTTCTCATCAATTGAAGGTGCTGGCCGAATTGAATAATAAGCAATATGGGGTTGATCTAATTGATAACATTGTTACTTAACTTAAGAAATGTGATTGAATTAATTTGGTAAATGTTAAAGTAAATTTGGATAAAATTTTAGTAAGCTTAAAGATCGAAAGAGTTAAGAAAAGTGAATATTCAATGAATGGTACAAATTTACATAAGAAGGGTAAAGTGACAAAATTTAGTAAGTTAGAGGTTAAAATTATAAAATAATATAACTTAGGGGTAAAAATGGTAATTAATAGAATATTATAATTATAATTATTTTTTAAAAGATTAAACTTGAATATTTATTGAAGTGAGAAAGTTATAAAAATGATAGTTAAAAATCAAGAGAATCAATTTAAGAATGAAAAATGATTACAGTTATGCCTAGCAAGGATGGTGGTTTCATCCCGCTTGCCTAGTGCTATGAGAGCTAAATGAGGATGGTGGCTTGTCCCGCTCACAGCTCGATGAGTACAGCCTCAGTGAGGATGGCGATACGTAACGCTCACTGATGGACTTGAAAGATGGTTTTCTCATGAGTACGGCGATACGTAACGCTCATGAAGGAAAGAAATACTATGATAAAAAATACAAAATTAATAACAAAAAATAAGTTATCTCAAAGAAATGACTATGTGATTGGAATGCGTCGGTTGAATCGATTTATGACTAACCATGGCGGGGTCGCTCCCTAACATGGCTTAGATACTGTTTCTCACTGTGAGGCGAAAGATATGACGTCAATATTTATATTTTGCTATAACTGACATGGCTCACCCCATGATGGCATTTGTGATAACTGACATGGCTTATGCCATGAGGCACATCGCAGATTGACACAGCGGAAAAACCATATCCGAACTCGTTCCGGGTAACGTCGGGTTGCGGGTAGACAACCGACGCATGAGCTCATGGCCTGCACTAGGATCAGGCATGCATCATACTTGTTTGCCACATTCGCATTTCTATGGGTGTGAGTGTTTGTTTGTGATTATGTTCATGCTTGTTAGTGTTGTGCTATGCTTACCTGTTGAGTGTGTTGTGTGACTTCTCTACTTGCTTTATTTCCCTTAACTGTTAAGTAAATGTGACTGAGACGTAACTATTAAGTAATTACGGCTGGGACTAAAATAACGACTGTGACAGATAGAAATAAGTAATACGTTAAGAAGTAATTGAAATAGGAAGGTTAGGAAATGGAATATATAATAGGTGACTGACCAGAACTTAGATGAATGTCTTAGGGTATTCCCCTTAGAAGAGTCTCCCGTAGCACGTCGTACCTTACTGAGAACTTTAGGTTCTCACCCCTTAGTTATTCCCCGCGCAGGATATCATCACGAAGAAGAGCTCGACAAGAAAAGGAAGATCGGAGATTTCCCAAGTTACTTGTTCATTCTACTACTTATTCTGCTACTTCACAACTCAAGGGGCAGCAAGACCACCCTCATGAAGACATCTCCTCCGACCGTTCGAATTCCTGATGTTCCAGGATCCACTGTTCTTCGTTTGAGTTCAGATTCCACTCCGGAAGAACCAGCAGAATGTGCGAGGCAACTATCCCAGACAAGACTAATGAAAAAATTTCTATGTCTTTAGTTTGTGGTAGAGTTTTTCCCTCACCTTGTAGTACTTTTGAGGGTTAGGTATTTTGTTAGAAGTCTGAGTGCCAGTCTAGGGGCTGTCAAGATGAGCCAGAACTCAGTGATTAGTATGGTTATTAAAAGTCTGTAAAATGTATGTACATGATTAGCCACAATTATGTATTATTTCCCTGACTATATATGTGTATGTGTGTGTGTGTGTATGATTCAACTAGAAAACGATTTACGTTTAATGAGACAGGCTCTTATTATATATCTATGATTATCAACTAGAGTCCTAAAGGTCACTGAATGGTAACTCTCAATTACTAGTACTGCAGCCTAGGAATTGGGATGTTACATAACAGACCAAAGTAAAGGAACTGACAAATGAGAACCACCATAACAGAGACGGCGAGGCAACTGTGGATCTGTGTGTTGATGGTTTATGGCGCTGCCGACGACAAAGAATCAACACAACCAGGCAACGAGGAAGGAGAGGCACTTACTGTGTTGGTTGATAAACTCATCCAGGAACTAACAAATAGAGCCATAGAGGAAGGATGGGGGTGGTGGCAGCAAGGATGTGATGACGGGGATGGTGGTCGCCGACACATATGAGAGAGTGACCAAGTGAGTGTAGTGAAAAACTGAGGTAAGCATTATGTGTGAGAGAAAATGAACAGCCGCACAAGACAATTAGGGTTAAAGGGTGTGCAACTTACATATATATATTATTTATTTATTTATTTTATTTATGCGGACCGCGGATCTACGGATCAGATACACAGATACCATCCACAAATCCGCTATCCGATCCCTTTATAGTGCAAATCGAATCGGAGCAGATACGGATATTTACCATGGATATGCGGATCTTATCCGATCCATGCACAACCCTAGGATTATTGATAAGGGAAAGCCGGAAAGCATTCCAACCCAACTAAAATATCTGAATTAGTTATTGTTCTATGTTGGTTGTTGGAGTAGAGTTCTTCCATGGTCAAGAAAGCTCGGCAGTGCTTCAAGGAGGAAGAACCATCTCCATCTTGGCCAGTCTTAGGAACGGCGGGAGGTTGGACCTGCAAGGCCACTCCGACGCTCAAGTCAGTAAAATAATAAATGTAAAGTGAGAAGAGAACTCAGATAATACCTGACCTAGCTAAAGCTAGGATTATTTATAGATGGAAGTAACTGCTTGATTGTGCAGTTTGTGAGTGATAGGATTTGTTATTATCTTTCCGTATTACCAGGAGGTGGATACTTGATTGACAAGGTCATATATGTTTGTTTCAGTTTTATCTTAGTGGTGCCAATTTTGCACATGTTTAATTAATTGGAATTGTATTGGACCGAGTTATAGCTTGATTTATATTTCTTGGGTCGAAGAGTATTGGACCAGATCATAGCCCCCAAGCTTGAGATGTTTATTTTTTTTTTAAATAAGCAGGTTGAGCTTTGTAAATTTAGTTATAACTCGGCAATTAGTAATGAATAGAGATAGTTATAAGTATTATTGGATGTAAGCCCCCAAGGTCAACTTGGTAGTTTGAAAAAATAAATAGATAAGCTTGTCACTAGAAATGGCATTGCCTTCCTCATATGAAAAAGGAGAATTGAAAACAAGGACAATTTAATGTTGAAAATAGAGAAATGAAAGACATCTACGAAGGAGTTTCGTGAAGGCTAAAGAAGATAAAATACATGGAATGTTCTCTCAAAGAGCTGACATGATTGTATTATTTGAAATATCTGATTGACGAATTATTTAATTTGCATATAGGTGAGAGTCTATTGAATTAATGCCAAGATATAGATCAATTTGATTGGAGATTGATTTTGATTATGAGTTTGTCTGTTATGTTTGACCGAGGTTGTAAGTTGAGCCCCATTATGAAGTATGTAATGAAGTAAAATAATGTTGACAACATTTATTGTGTTGATATGATTGTGAATTTGTTTCCTCCATCCCTAAAGGTCAGTTTGAAATGTATTGATGGCTTACAGAAATTGAGTCTGATTTGCTTTTATCGGTTTGGAGTTTGTACATGTTAGTGAAATGATTGGTTGGAGTTTGTGTATGGAGATAAGAATTGAACTTGGTATCACTAAGATAGAAATTTGACTTGGGAATGTCAGTTTGATAAATGTTTGAATAGTACACATTGAATTGTTATAGGATATGACTTGTAAATGCCGATTAAGACATCGGTTAAGTATTGGTTAGAAGGCAGTGTTAAAGAGGTCAGTTAGATAAGACTCCGATTAAAGTCGGTTAAAGAGATCCTGAAGAGGTCGGTTAGATAGAAAGTCGTCTTGAAGTGGTCGGTTACATAAAACTTAGAAAGACGCCCCGAAGAGATCGGTTAGGATAGAAATCAATTCTGAAGTGATCGGTTTTGATAGGAAGCCGTCCTGAAGAGGTCGGTTAGATAAGTCTCCGATCAAATATCGGTTAGGATTGAAATTGATCTTCGGTATGATCGAGATAAAAGTCTAACTTACGAATATGTGTTTGAATTGTTATAACATTTGACCTATATAGGCCGATCTTAATAAGATCCGACTTATTGATGTCGGTTTGATTAAGCTCCGATTAAACATCGGTTTGAAGCTAACCTATAGGGGTCGGCTTGATATTCGAATGATTGATTCGATTAGGGTCCGACTTGTTGATGTCGGTGGTTTGATTAAGATCCAATTAAATATTGGTTAGAAAGCCGAACTATAGAGGCCGGTTTGATATTCAAATGGTTGATTTGATTACAATCCGACTTCTTGTTGTCGGTTTGATTAAGCTCCGATTAAATATCGGTGAGAAAGCCAACCTATAGAGGATTTGATAAAGCTCCGATTCAATATTAATTAGAGAACCATCTTGAAGAGGTCGATTTGGTAATTCTTCGACTTTTAAATATCTGATTTGAAATTGGAAACCTTATGAGATTTGGCTTGATAGTTCATATAGAGTGTTTTTCGGATATACAAATTGATAGGATTGTCAAGTTAAGTTAGGACTTGATTTGATTGTTAACAGTTTCCAAGTAAATACGTGGTTCGTTTGTTAATAGATTACCAAGTGAAGACTTGGTTTGATTGTAAATATGTTGTCAAGTGAAAACTTTGTTTGATAGATTTGCTTGAAAAAACAGATATGTGGATTTGCCAAGTGAGAACTTGGTTTGTAAATTGCTTGATGAATAAGCAAATTGGTAGGTTGTAATGTTGCCAAGCGTGAGCTTGGTTTGATTGCAAATATGCTGCCAAGTGAAGACTTGGTTTAATTGTAAATATGCATAGTTCAGTGATGTGTAGTAGTTATACCTCTTTAAGCATATAATAGCATTATGTATATGTGATACACCTTGAGATTATGAGTTTGAATTCATGTTATGCATTCAGATAAGTGGTCAGCAATGATTGATAATTATAGAAATAATGCCTATCAGTTAAAGGACATCATAGATAATAAACAATTGTAGATATTAGAATGGAAAACATGTATCATATGGTAGAAAATAAATAATAAACGTTCTGGCATAAAATCATGGACGAGGTATAGTAATAAGAACTTTGGCTAGCTTAGTCTTACCTTGGCTAAGGGATTTGTCTAGTCTGATAACGTGGCCAAGTACTAAGGTCTCTCGAGCTTAGTGAGGCCTTGGCCGAAATTCAAAATTGTCAGAGGATCTATTTAGATTGCAATTTTGGTCAAGCAGTAAGGTCTCCTGAGCTTAGCGAGACCTCATCCAAATTTAAAAATTGAAAAAGATTTTGCTTAATCGCAACTATAGCCGAACATTAAGGTCTTTCCGAGCCATTAAGCTTGTGTTGCTAAGGTGGTTGGTGATGAGTATTTTTATAAGTATAAAGAGTATGTTCGAAATATAGGCCGACTTCTCTCATGGATGAGGAGTTTTTTAGTTCGACTAATAATGCAAGGATTTATTTTTTTGTGTGATATGCTCAAAAAGGAGCATTCTATGTTCTTAGTTATTATTCATTGTTATATATTCAAGAGTGAAAACATCGTTAAATAAAGTTAATAGTATGATGATTAGTAAGGTTACAAGTAGTAGGAGTAACATAAAACAAAGGGAGATGATGGTGAAAATTGATAATTGCTGAGCAGATTTTGAATGTGAAGTATTTAATAAAGTAAATAGATGATATAAAAAGCTAATAAGCTAAGGTATAATAATAGTAAATATTAGTCGAACTTAGTCTAAATAAAGATGAGCATGGTAATCGATACAAGAATGATGATAATATCAGTTATGTGTATATGGATAAGCAACAATATGAAATAAATTAAATATCTAATATTAGAATTTTTAATAGTAGAATATTGGCGAGGTAAAACATTCAAGTGAATATAAAATTTTATAAAATATCATGTGAAATAGCAAGAAATGAATAATGGTTATTCTAGAATATACGTATGCTGCGAGAGTTTTTATTTATAGGTTGGCTTTTGCATTGACCATGGCCTTTGGTCAACTGCTTTAAGCTAAAAAGAAATTACTGTATAGTGATAAAATAATATATAACAGGTGAAGAATTAAAATGTGTAGATTTAAAGCATGGTGAAGAACATTAAAGCATTGAAATATACGCAACTAAATTGTAGAGGTCAATTTTTGGTTAACATAACTGGATTGTCTGTGTACTTATCAATGAATAGTTATGAGGTAGATGTTAGTGATATTTGACTTCATGTTGAATAGTTCACATTACTCGTGTAGTTTATGTCAATTTGAATTTATTTGGAAGGAGAAAATAGTGGAAATAATGATAACAAGGATAGTTGTTTAGAATTTCTTATAAAAAGGAAAACACATTAGCATAAAACAAGCATAATGGATGTGGAGCTTTTGTGAAAAGGGTGGTTTGAAACTGCCTCAATGTTTTAATGTATAAATTTAGTTTATTTTTATTGAAAAGAAATACACAACAGTAAATCGAAAATTCTAAAACATAAACATAGTTAGCGATTATTCTTAACAATTAGAGAGCATAACAAAAATTGAAATATAATTTAATTATGGATGATCATGGCAGTTATTGATGTTGTCTCAGAATTGAGGGAAGGGTTTGTAAAGAAATAAATTTTTATTAAATTATAAGGGAATGACGGTCATACTTAGGAGATCATATTAAGTATGTGAGATAAATAGATAATTAACATTAGAAATTAAAGGCAAAAAGAAATTAAAGTCAGTAGACATCCCCTAAAAATTAGGAGAGCGGTGAAACAAAATTTAGCATCGGTGGATTATTGTTTAGTAGTGGGCGGTTATTAAATCCTTATTTTAAGGATTATGTTAAATTGTCTCAGAATTAAGATGGATTTATTTTTCATTTATCAAAAAGAAAAAATAACAGAAACTTAGAAATTAAAAAATTAAAATCGAGATAAACGCAGTTAGAAGTTACTGCTTAGAAGTAGGAAAGTGTAGCAAAATAATAGATTTTGATAAAATAAATATGTAAAATCATTTAAAAATCTCTTATTGATTTTTTCATCCACTTTTGAACATGACTTTATTCACTAAATTGCATCTTGAAGTATTGAAATTAAATAAATATAGATTTACTGCGCAATCTAAAGGGAGACTATTAAATTATATTTATTTAAATAAATATAATTAAATTAGGAATTGCAGTCATTGTTTATCATTGACCCAAATTTAGGCTGAAAAGCTTCATCAAGTAGTTATATATTTATTTATATATATTTTATTGGAAACAATGTGAACAAACAGAAATATAAGAATAAATGACATTTGCAAATAAAAATTACGATAGGTACATACACGGATGCAAGAACGTGCGAACAAAACTAGCAATCTATAAAAATGATGCTACTAGGGAACTTATTTTAGAGAGGTTGGTCAAATAGTCTCAATATTACAGCACATATAATCAATTTTTTCAAATTGTAATTTGTCATTCTAGAAAATAAAATTCAATGCAATTACCTTTTTTCATTGTTAATTTCAACATGGACAAGTTAGTTAATGGCTCATGGGACCATAGATAAAAGCAAATATGCAACATAGGTGTGGCCAGAAAATTTACGGGAGTATCAAGTATGAAAAGAATTCAGTTTCATGCTGTTTCTTTCAAATGGCATGACCTATTAGCTCAGTTGGTTGGAGTGTCGTGCCAATAACTCGAAGGTGATATGAAGGTCACCAAAGCAAGCGACTTCACCACTTTTTTGGTATAACTCCATCCTAATTCAGTTTTATGCTTTCATTTTTGAAAAAGGAAAGAAAAAAAAGAAAGTAAACGGATAGTTAAAGTTGGCTCCACGGTGGGCGCCAATGTTCTGTGTTGGTTGTTGGAGTAGAGCTCTTCCATGGTCAAGACAGCTCCGCAGTGCTTCAAGGAGGAAGAACCATCTCCATCTTGGCCAATCTTAGGAACGGCGGGAAGTTGGACCTGCAAGGCCACTCCGACGCTCAAGTCGGTAAAATAATAAATGTAAAGTGAGAAGAGAACTCAGATAATACCAGACCTAGCTAAAGCTAGGATTATTTATAGATGGAAGTAACTGCTTGATTGTGCAGTTTGTGAGTGATAGAGTTTGTTATTATCTTTGTATTATCAGGAGGTGGATACTTGATTGACAAGGTGGTGATGCAACGAACTCTTTCATCACAATCCGGCAAGTGCACCGGATCAAGTAATACCACTTGAGAGTGGGTATCGTTTCGTCGAGGAAAGGTGGATCAAGCAACATTCTTTAATCAATTTCCTTAAGTAGATCCAAGTATCAATCAAAGATTAATGTGAAAACTAAAGAAAGAAGCAATAAAGAGTCATGCAACAACAAGAAAACACTTCAAGAAACACAATCTTTATTCACTAATTATTACTAATCAACAAAACAATTATCAAGAAAGGGGTAAATGCAAAGATAAGAAGCAAGATTAAGGAATTGGAGATATTCATCACTAACTTCATAAATCAGATTTTATCATTCAATTTCTGCAACAATTATCAAATCAACATGAATCATATTATAACTAAACCATAATCTCTTAGTGATCTAGTTTCATCTTTATCCTAATTAATCATCAATCTCTTGACTAATTAAACAAGAAAAGAGATAATGCACACATCAAGATTCAAATCAACAACAATCAACAAGATTCCATGGAAAGAATTAATATGTCACATATTCAATCTCATACAAACCTTATTAGATTATTAACGATTCTAATGCACATCAAATTACATGTTCATCTCTAAGTTACATGAAGAAACATGGAATGATTCTCGAAATATGTTTGAATGCCTATTTTCTCAAACTCAACAATTCAAAACAAGAAAGATTCAATTACTCGTCAGTAAATCAAATCTTTAAAGAAATCATGACAAAGAATCAAACAAGAAACGAATCAATCATTTATGAGATGAAAATACAGATTCATATAAGTGCACATTCATTCAATTCATAATCTCTAATGCAAGGAATAAATGTGAAAGATACTTCTTGAACAAATTTATGATATCAATGTTAATGCACAACCAGATTTTATGTCACATATCAAATCAAACATCAACAACAACATTCAAAACCATTTAATGATATGTTTAAACTCACAATCTAGAATAGAGATTAAACCAAGTTAGAATCAATTATACTTCTCGGTTGAACTTGATTCTTGAATCCATGAACAAGAAGAATCCTTTGAATTTGATGAAGAACATGCAGAGTTTGAATGGAATGTGTGGTTAATCCATTAGCTTGATGATAAATAGAGCTCATCCTCCTTAATCTCTAAGATGTTTAGCCACTCCTGATCATGAATGACTTAAAAGAGATGTTGAAGATGAATCTTGAATTCATTAGAACAATGAATCTTTGAAGTATGAAAGCTATGAAGATGATTCTTGAATGTATGAACATTCAAAGAACTAGAGAGAGAAAGAGAGAAAAGAGAGAGAGATGTAAAAACTTAATAATACTTCTTAATTGCTTGAATGTTACAAAGAGACTAATCTATATCTAAACGGAATCAATCTTTTTGCTACGAGAGAAATCTAGAACTAAAAATTGACTAACTGTCCTAGATTTATTGATTTCCACTTATTTATAGATTTTACATAAGTTAAATGAAATACAAATGATACATAAATGAAATTACACTTTAAAATTACAAATTCTGCAAACAGACAGCAGA
>JASCZI010211920.1:10169-27519 GCA_036250425.1 Stylosanthes scabra
TAAAAACTGGCGCCTAGGCATGAGTTTTGTGAGCCAAAGTACTAAGTCAGATTTCCCACGCCTAGGCATTGATTTTGGCGCCTAGGCGTGTGTCTGACACTTTGCTTGCTGAGCTTTGGGGCAGTTCCCACGCCTAGGCGTGGGTATCTGGCGCTTGGCGTGTCTAGCTGCTGCTGAGGAAGCCTTGATGCCAACGCTTAGGTGTGTGTGCTAGGCGCCTAGGCGTTGGTTTGTTGGCTGATTGGTGAGTCCAATGATGGCAACGTTTGGGCGTTTATGCTAGGCGCCTAGGTGTTGCTTGCTGTCTAGTGAGGTTGAGCAAGGGACGCTAGGCGTGGCTGACTTAGCGCCTGAGCGTGGAGAACTGATGATGACTCAGTGAAGCTAAGGAAGGGGCGCCTAGGCGTGACATGCTGGTGCCTAGGCGTTGGAGTTGGCTATTGGCTCATAACTGAAGATGGACGCCTAGACGTGGGGGAATGGCGCCTAGGCATTGGATCTGACTGCTGAGCTCTAGGCTCATGAGTTAGTGTCTGAGCGTGGGATTGTGGCGCCTAGACGTGGAGACAGGCGCCTAGGTGTGGCAGACTTGCTCAAATTCCTGTTTTCATCATCTTTCCTGTAATTAACCAACAAAAATCATTAAAGTACCACATTTATATATATATTAAAAATTTGTTGTCAAATATTGGTGAAAGTTAAGATCCAAATTTGCAATATATGACAACCTTATTCATAGACAAAGAATTTTCGGGTCTGTAAGTTTTATTTTTAAAGTTTAATTTGTTGTGGTGTGTTATTGCATGTGTGAGTGTGAAGATGATTTTCATTGTTAAATTTGATATTATGAGGTTTTGAAACTTTTTAAATGGTTCGACTTCTTCTTTTGTCTAAACAATTATATTTAGTACAATATACATCAAGTGTTAAATATTCTAACAGTGTATAAACCATGTTTTATTCAATAATATATGCATGTATTTTATTATTTTAAGTAAATTAGAGATGAATAAAAAAATAATAACTTAATTAATACAAATAATTTATCATTATGATATAATAGCACCGTTTTTCCGAAAAGTGAGTGTTTTATGAGGACCATTCATTAGAAATAATATTTTTTATTTTAAGGTCATTAATTTGTTAGCATTTTATAATTTCGAAACAAAGAATATAACTAAATTGAGGTTGATTAAAAACAAGTAAATATATACTATGAGTAATACTAGGGAACCAACGTTAGGGAACCCATAGGGAGCAAATGAGTATAATTAGGGAAATAATGAGTGGTAAAAGGGGAGAGAGAAAAGAAGGGAAAATTATATTGGCTACCTATTGTTTCCCTAATATTGGCTCACAATACTTTCTCATACAATAATGCTACGTAGCCAATAAATTAGTAACCAATAATGACCAATAAAAACTGATCATCCAGCAAAAAAAAATTGACCATCCAAAATATAAAAGTAGATCATCCATATAAATAAGACAGAACATTTATAACAAATAAAAAAATCATCCAAAGCAATAAAATTGATCATCCAACCAATATTTTATATTTTAAACCTATTCTTTAGTCAATCATAAAGAAGAAGCCATAAAGAGATTCAGAAGGAGAGAGAAAGCCCACTGTTGACGCCGGCACGGTGCAATGGAGTCACAGAGGTTGAAGCGCGGATGGAGATACGACGAACAAGGCAGCGATAGAGACTAAGAGAGAATGGAATCAATGCAAGGAGGACGGTGGAAGAGAACGGGACGTTGGAAGGAAGAGGTGCTATGGCGTTGTGCTACAGTAATAGGTGTTGAAAAGACGCATAACGTCACTGGAGTTAGAGGATGGAGAATGCTGCTGTTGCAGTGAACCATAAAAAAGGAAGCGGTGCTGGAGAGTGACGACACATATGGGTTGCACGTGGTGGTGGTATAGATCTGTGGTAGAAGCTGAGCAATAACGATGGTGGTTGTGGATCTTCAGTAGAGAGAGAGGGAAGAAAGAAGAGAGAGAACTTGAAATGTTGGTCATTGTTGTTTCACGTGTTATTGTTTATCAAGTATTTCTCTTTCTCATATAGTATATAGTGAATGGACAGAAATTTATGTTATGTCTGAATATTTACCCAAAATTATCATAGATAGATCATATATAATTAAAAAATTAATTTCAACTTTTGCTAGAAGTTCCTTTTTTTAATTGATCCTATTTTGTATAGGATTTTTCTTTTTGAAAGTTTGTATTATGTATAGGATATTGTTACTCTGAAGAAGTTTTGTTGTTTTTTTTTTATATATATACAAATCCATGTAAAGTTATTGGAAAATAATTTAATCACTTTGTTTTTCTTCATATATGATTCTATCTGTTATTGGAAATAAATATAAACATAAATATAACATATTATTTTGTTATTTTAAAATATTAATTTTTTTTAATCAATTTAAAATCTTAAATTTGTTAGGTCTGCCACTATTCATGAATACTGAAAAGCTCTAATAAAATTTACTATTTATGAATAGTAACACATGGATTATGGATATACTATTGGGCGGGTTTTTGTAGGCTGGTCCAAGAAAAGTAAATTTGAGTGTGTTTTTTTAAAAAATTTCAAAACCCTAATTCAAAATGTGACAGAAATCAAGAGGGAGAAACAAAGAGCGTGTTGTACCCTTCTTCCTTCCCCTAGCCATTTCCTCCCTCTCTCTTCCTTTCTTCCACATTCCCTTTTCTTCAAAATTTCAGTGCGTTTTCTAAATCAAAAAAATTTCACCAGTCCCGACTTCAATACTTTCCCCAATCTCTCAATCTGAGATGGTTTTGTCTTCTGCCTCTTCTATTGCTTCCTTATTCCGTCCGCCGTCACCGCACTCTGGTTCGTCTTCGGAGTCGCCGTCACTGAAGCAGGTGTGTGTTACCATCTGCTTCTTCGAGTGAGTTTGGCAATGGTAGTGGCAATGGAAGATGAAACGAAGCAACAAGCAGCGATGATGGTGACCCCGACGAAGTTCTTGGAAGAGTATCTGACGTTGCGCCTTCACAATGACACTATTTACGCCTCCCTCACCAGTTTCTACCGCACAATACCTCTGTTCCCTGATTCCTCCGATCAGGTCTAGCATTTTTCCTTTTCTCATTTTCCATAATTAACTGCTTCTGTTCGTTAATTTTGCAAAGCTAATTAAGCTGCTGTTAATTCATTTTCAGAAACCAACAGTTGAAGTAACGGGTCACAAGACCCATTCCCCGGCCTGACTCTCTTCCAGAAGGTGTTTCCCTCTTTCCTTTTTCTAGGTTATTAGATTTTTTCTCAATTTTTTTTATGACCGATTGTGAGATATTTGTGGATTTGTTTCGTTTATGACCGATTGCTTATTTATGTATGTGGTTGATGGTTGATGTTGTGGATGATAGATTGAACAAAGGAATTTAAAATTTTTTAATGGTTTAAGTGGTTAATATGAGATGAATTAATAATTTATTGGCACTGAGAATCTATAACTTTTATTTTTTTTATTTTACTTATGGTTGCATATTTTTTTTTATTAATGCAAGCTAGATTTGGCGAATAAATGATGCATTTTAGTCCACATATACAGGTTGATGGAAGACAGAATCTATTTTAAACCAGAATTCATTTTCAATCTTCAGGTATGCATTGGGGAAAATATTTCCCCTTCTAGAGTTTTTGATACTGATCTTATTCTGTTTGACATAAGTGAATATTATATTGCTAATACAAATGTATACTTTTTGCTTTTAAGTGCCCTTGCGTCAAAAACTCTTTCATGGCATTTAGCATCAGAGACTAAGACAACCTTAAAAGGAGTTACAATGTTTCACTAATGTAAGTTTGGAGAAGTTTCAATATTTTGAGATCATGCACCTTTGTTGCTTTTTCGAGTTAAAACACAAATTGACCCCTGAAATTTGACTCGCCCATCAAATCGGCCCCTGAAATTTCAAGTTACTCAATTTGGCCCCCGAAATTTTCATTCCGTGACTCAAGTTGGCCCCTCGCCTATTTTCCGTTAATGGTGTGATGATGTGGCATGCTGACATGGTTAGTCAGTGCCACGTGTCAAAAGATGGTTTGTCCACGTGGAATCGAGTGACACAGTGGCAGTCAATGACACGTGGCATGATGACATTGACAATAGTGCCACATGTCAAAACGTGGTTTGTCCACGTGTCACAACACTGTTTATTCATGTGTCACTAGTATGTTATCATTGTACATAATTCAAATTAACCCCTGAAATTTCACTCGTGACTCATTTTAGCCCCTGAAATTAATAAAAACAAATCAAATCGGTCCCTAAAATTTTTTTTTTTATTTTATAAATTTAAAATTATTGATATTCTTGAAATTCATTGATTTACTTTTATTTTCTGCATATTGCATTGATACATAAATTCTTATAAATACTTTTAGTTTTGATCATACTTATTTAATGATAATTAAATATTAATAAATTTTATAATATATATTTAAGTTTTTTTAACAAGGTAAATATATGATTGAATAAAATATATATTTTTTGTCTTAAAATATTTATATTTTATAGAAAATTAAAACTTATCTAAGTCTTGTTTAATTTCTTAATAATCATTAATACTATTAGTTAATAAAAAGAACCACTTATATGAAAATTATTAAAAATAATTTACGATTAAATAAAAAGATTAAATTTATTTTTTATGTAGATATTAAAATTTTTATTTTTATTTTTTCAAACGCATCATCAAAATCAAATTGTTACACACTTTGGTTCATAAATCACATATATTATTATATTGTTATTATTGGGATGAGCAATTAAAATTTTCAAATTAATATATAAATTATGATGGCATTGTTTTTATAAAATAATTCTTTGTATCATGAATTTCTTAACTTAAACTAGTCATTTTCTATTGTGCAACAAGAATTTTTTAAAATTTGCTCGTAGAAAAATAGAAAAAATAAAGACTAAAATTAATAGGTTTCAAGAATATTAATAATTTTGTATTTATGAAATAGAAAATAAAAAAAAAATTATTTTAGGGATCGATTTGATTTCTTTTTGTCAATTTCTGGGGCTAAAATGAATCACGAGTGAAATTTCAGGGGTCAATTTGAGTTATGTACAATGATAACATACTAGTGACACATGGACAAACAGTGTTGTGACACGTGGACAAACCACATTTTGACACGTGGCACTATTATCCATGTGGACAAATCATCTTTTGACACGTGGCACTGACTAACCATGTCAGCATGCCACATCATCACACCATTAACGGAAAATAGGTGAGGGGCCAACTTGAGTCACGGAATGAAAATTTCGGAGGCCAAATTAAGTAACTCGAAATTTTAGGGGCTAATTTGACGCGCGAGTCAAATTTCGGGGGCCAATTTGAGTTTTACACTCCAAGCATGAATAGCATTACAGTATCACGTATACTTTTGCAGCATTGAAGCCCCAAAATTATCTGCCAAGACCTCTGAAGTCTTCCACCTTTTAAGTTTGTGGAATATATGTCTCCTTTTGTTATATTATTGTAATATACTATTTAAAAGTCAGTTTAATAAAACAATTGATGGTTATTTCTTAATGTTGAAATCATAAGTAGCTTATAAACAAAGCATTACTTGAATTATCGTTTTACCTCTTCTTTTGTTGGAATTGATAGCTCTAATTTTTTTTGTATTTCTTCATATGGCAGGTTGAAGGCTTTTGCTAGGTATAATTTTTCTGCTCAAATGTTGTGGCAAAGTTGATATTCAATCAAATCCCACATTTAAGCTCTTTTATGATGGTGAAGAAGATTTTGGCAAATGAGGTGCTTTGATTTTTATCTTTTGTTATTTCTTCCCCACTTTTGGTGCTTATATATAATTTTGAACTAAGGTTATACTCTTGGTCTTGGATTATTAAATATAATTTATGTGTGATTCAAAATTACTTTATCTAATTGATATTGAAAAAAAATTCTTGATATTTACTATTTTCTCATTGAATAATTCTATTTGCACACCAAAATCAGCCACTAAATCAGCCACCAATGTATAATACATATTGAAATACAAAATACATGTGTAGTTTAACTCATTTTTAATGTGTATTTAATTTTTCAATACATATTGTACACTAATGGCTGATTTTGGTGTACACCTAGCATTGCTCTTTTTCATTTTACTAGATGACAACATAACCAAAGGTAGTAAATTAGCTCCATGGGCTTCAAGATTAACCAGTCCTCCTGGATTAGCTTATTTGGACTATTGCAATGACATGTTTGAAAAGGACATAGTAATAAAAGTTCAATTTTTTATTATTTGTTTTGTGTGCATATCATGATTGTGGGATGATTGCTCTAATGCCTAATTTTTCAAAATCAGCTACATAGTAATTGAGTGTTTGATATTGACTTTAAAAAGAATTGTCTTAATTGTCACCAGAGAATTGTTTTAAGTGTACAAAATCATTTATTGGAGTTCCATATATATTTGTTTTATGAAATAGTTTAATTTGCAGTTGGTATAGTGTACATGTATTATATATGGACTTGAATTTGGTAGAATGAGTAGAAGGATTGGTTTTGATGAGGAAATTGAGAAGCTAATATATTTGGTGGTTTGGGGGTTGCAAGAATCAAGATCTTTGCTTATTGCTTCCCCTATGGCAGTGGAATAAGTGAGAAAATAATTCACTTTATTAGTTGTAAAATGATGTGCCACTGATCTATATCACTTGCTTTTGACTCTAGCTCAAAGGTTTTTTCTGTTGTTTTACCTTATCATTTTGTAGTTTTGAGATGCTTTTATTTTTTTTAAAAAAAATGGTTGATTTAGCATTCTTTATATAAGCAATTTGGAATTGGAACAATGGCATTTGAACATGTCTCATATTCTATGGATATAAGTATATTTTTTGGAGACAACATGCTGGTTATTACTGTTGAGATTTGACAATAGTGGACTGAATACTTAATATGTTTCAAGGGCTTAAGGCTTTAGCAGCGAATGCAAACAAGGATTTCTCTATTTTTTATGATCATTAGAAAGTAATTAGAAGTTGGAAAGTGTTAGGACTAGAGGAAGATGTATGCTTTATTGCTCACAGAACTGCAAATCACAGTCCTCAGAAAAGAGTACATAGTTGAAACTACCAACTCTGGAGAGAAATCTTCTCTCAAACTATAACAGAAAATTTGCATAATCAAAAAACCTTTAAAACTACTAACAACACTTATTTATAGCTGCCACTATCCTATGCCAGCTCAGCAAAACTAACTAACTACCACAACAGATTATTAGCTAACAAAACTTCACTAAAAACTACTTACATGTTCTTGTGAACATGATGCATTAGCATCTTTAAGGATTTCTTTAACCAGATCATGCTCAATTCCCTAAGTTATTTGTTTAATAAGTTCATAAAATAGTAAAAATACATGTAAATTATTTGTAATTGAATAAACATGGTACTTTGATGAGTTTGTTGGTTAATTTCAGGAAAAATGGCTAAAAGAGCATGGAAACAGAGATTTGGAACCAGAGCTGGACGCCCCGGCGCCCAAAAAGTAGCATCCAGGATTTCAGCCCAGTTTCCAGCGCCCAAGCGCCCAGTCCAGTGCCCAGGCGTTGCCAGCAACTCACAAGGCCAAGCATCAGACTAAGCCAGGCAGCATTGCCAGCGCCCAGGCGCCAGAATCCAATGCCCAGGCGCCAGAATCAGTGTCTAGGCGTTAAAAATGTTGTTTTGATGCATAAATTGTAATTCCATTTTAGATGAATTTGTAATTCATTTAGGTGATCTAAATCTATAAATAGGTGGAACATCAATGAATAATCATCTAAAATCATTTAGTCATTTTCTAGTTTCTAAGTCTTAGATTTTCTCTCATAGCTACATTCATTGATTCCACTTAGATATAGATTAGCTTTGTAACAATTCATCAATTAATGAAGTATTATTCAGTTTCATTTCTCTCTTTCTCTCTCTAGTACTTTGAATGTTCATACATTCAAGAACCATATTCATAGCTTTCATACTTTCAAGATTCATTGTTCTAATGAATTCAAGATTCATCTTCAACATTTCCCTTGAGTCATTCATGATCATGAGTGGCTAAACACCATAGAGATTGAGGAGGAGGAGCTCTATTCATCAACAAGCTAATGAATTAACCCAACATTCTATTCAAAATCTGCAAGTTCTTCATCAAATTCAAAGGATTCTTCTTGTTCATCAATTCAAGAATCAAGTTAACCGAGAGGTATAATTGGTTCTTACCTTGGTTTAATTTCTATATTAGTTCATGAGATTAAACATATTATTAAATGATTTATGAATGTTGTTGTTGATGTGAGATTGGATATGTGACATGAAATCTGGTTTTGCATTGACATTGATATCATGAATTTGTTCAAGAAATGTCTTTCACATTTGTTCTTTGCATTAGAGATGATGAATTGAATGAGTTTGCACTTATATAAATCTGTATTTTCATCACATAAATTATTGGTTTGCTTCTAGTTTGATTCTTTGTCATAATCTTTAAAGATTTATATTGCTGACGAGTGATTGAATCTTTCTTGTTTTGAATTGTTGAGTTTGAGAAAATAGGCATTCAAACATGTTTCAAGAATCATTCCATATTTCTTCGTGTGACTTAGAGATGAGCATGTGATTTAATGTACATTAGAATCTTTAATAATCTAATCGGGTTGTATGAGATTGAATATGTGACATATTAATTCTTTCCATGAAATCTTGTTGATTGTTGTTTATTTAAACCATGATATGTATATTATCTCTTTTCTTGTTTAATTAGTCAATAGATTGATGATTAATTAGAATAAAGATAAAATTAGATCACTAAGAGATTAGGATTTAGTTATATTAGGATTCATTTTGATTTGATAGTAATTGCAGAAATTGAGTTTTAAAATCTGATTTATGAAGTTAGTGATGAATATCTCCGATTCCTTGATCTTGCTTCTTACATTTGCATTTCCCTCTTTCTTGATAATTGATTTGTTGATTAGTAATAATTTGTTAATAAAGTTTGTGTTTCTTGAAATGTTTTCTTGTTGTTGCATGATTCTTTATTGCTTCTTTCTTTAGTTTTCATTTTAATCTTTGATTGATACTTGGATCTACTTAAGGAAATTGATTAAATGAATATTGCTTGATCCACCTTTTCTCGAGGGAACGATACCCACTCACAAGTGGTATTACTTGATCCGGTGCACTTGTCGGATTGTGACGAAAGAATTCGTCGCATCAGAACACAATACCAAACCTACTGCTAGGAGGAGTCCTAACACTACTCCCCCATGAGAATCCACCTTGTCCTCAAGGTGAAATGGGGGAGAAGCCTGCTGCAACGCTGCTGCTGCCTCCTAGCTATCCTCGCACGCTAGAAATCCTGTCCAACGCACCAAGTACTCCAATTCTCCGTCAGGTGCTATTCGGGAAGCTAGCACGTGTTCCGGTTCCACTACACGTTCCCTATCTTCAGCCAGCGTAGGAGGAAGGACCCAAGCCTCTTGTTGGCGTGGGGCTGCCTTTTTAAGCTTACTCACGTGGAACACCAGGTGAAGTTTGCATCCCTCCGGCAATGCCAACTTGTAAGCCACCACCCCTATATTTTCCAACACCTCAAAGGGTTCATAGTAGCGAGGGCTAAGCTTCTCATTCACCCTCATAGCTAGAGTGCGCATGCGATAGGGCTGCATTTTCAAAGAAACCCAATCTCCCGGCTAATATTCAACATCCCTTCGCTTCCTATCAGCTGCCAGTTTCATGCGCTGTTGCACCACCCAGATATTCCACTGAATCCATTGCAAAGACACATTTCTTTTTCATTCAGAACTAATTCATGCTCTAGGAGAATCTGAAAGACTTTTTGAAGGTGGTTCGCGTGATTGCTTAAATCCTTGCTATAGATAGAGAATATCATCAAAGAAAACAAGGACAAATTTGCAAAGCAAGGGCTTAAGAATGTCATTCATCAAGGCTTGAAAGGAACTAGGCGCATTAGTTAACCCAAAAGGCATGACTAGGAATTCATAATGGTCCTCATGGGTGCGAAAGGCTGTCTTGTGGATATCATCACCCTTAAAAATTCACTAAATTTCTTAGAAACATATTCCTTGGCATTGTCACTTTGAAAGATTTTTATAGAGCATCCTAATTGTTTCTCCATGTAGAATTTATAAGCCTTAAAAGCTTCAAAAACTTCTAATTTTTGTTTAAGTAAGTAGATTGTAGTATGCCGAGAAAAAACATCAATGAAAGAAACATAATATTTCACCCCAGAATGACATGCAACCGGGGCAGGCCCCCAAACATCAGAGACAATTAAATGTAAAGGAACATCATATGTAGTATCTGAATTAGAGTAAGGCAGTTTGTGTGATTTAGCCATAGAACAGTATTCACACACTGAATCAGTAAAAACAGCTTTATTAATGGGTAAAGAATAGTGTCTTACAATTCTTGTATAGTTTTAGGACTTGGGTGACCAAGTCTCTTATGATATAGAGTAAAATCTAAACAAATAGAAGCCAAAACTGTAGGATTAACATGCACAGAGTTAATTTTTGGAATATCTACTCTCTCAAACCGTTACATTCCCTTAACTGCAATTCCCTTGCGCAGAGTTTGGTGTGTATCCTGAGATTTTATCAAGCAATGGTCAGGCCAAAAACAAAATAAACCTTATTATTCCTGGAAAATCTAGAAACACTAACAAGATTATGTGCAATTGCTGGAACTTGCAGTAAATCATATAAAAAATATCTATTAGATGTAGGTAAATGCTGTAAAACAGAGCTTGCAATGTGAGTTATTGCAATACCTGTGCCGTTCCCTATGTATACTTGTTCTTGACCATGATAATCTTGTGATTCCTGTAAGTTTGAGTTATCTGGTGTGCAGTAATGAGAGGCACCAGAATTTGCATACCAAAACTGATATCAGAGTGTCGAGGGATTAGCTATCATCACTTTAGGATTGGGGAATTAGATGGTGGTGGTAGAGCTTGAGGCAGTGTGGGATTTCCTGAATTTTGTTGATTGATTTGTGCTTGTGGATCAAACCTGAAATAACAATACACAGCAACATGCCCTAATTTACCACAAATTTGACATTGTGGTCGATTATTATTGTTATTCCATGTATTTCTGCCTACTCTGCCACCTCGGCCTCCTCTTCCTTAGTTTCCAGCATTTCCTTTTGTGTTATTATTCCAATTGTTGCCAGTATTCCAGTTTCCTTGTGAATTTTCTTGATTCTTGTTTCTGTTGTTTGAAGATGAATTTGCAGTTTGACAAACATTTACCTGAACCATGTTTGTATCAGGTTTCTTGAGCCTTTCAATGGGTTCTTCTTCATCCATTAGAGCAGCTTCCAGATATGGTATGTACAATGGAGGCACACGGTTGTTAATGGAAGTGATGAAGGGATGATACTCATCAGATAACCATCAAGAAACGCATTTTTGTATTCACTATCTGTGATTGGAGCTCCTACAGTGGCCAAAGAATCTGCTAACTTCTTTATCTGTATAAGGTAATCAGCACTTGGACCTATTTTTTTGAGAGTCTTCAATTGTAGTTGCAGTTGTCGAAACTTAGATCTAGTTTGTGAGGCAAAAAAAGTATGAATTCTGCTCTAGGTATCATGAGCGAATTTTGCACCCTAAGATTCGATGCTTGAAAGAGGCATCTATTTTTTTTATCAGTAGCAGTCTCACAAGTTTCCCATTAAAAGGAGTGAGAGTTCAACAAAAGCAAAGTTTAAAAAAATTAAAGCAGCAAGCGAATAAGACATCAACAACAATACAATACATCATAAATTAAAAATAATAGACTAGATGCTATATTATCCACCTCCTATGCCATTGTGATGAACCATTCTCATTTTACACTCCTGATACCACTTGCCCACCATTATCAAGACTTGGTTTGTAACATCTTGCATATTTTGCTGAACTCCACTAAAAATTCTGTTACTTCTTGTAATCCACTTAATCCAAATAATTGCAAAAATACATGGTCCAATCTATCATTGATTCTTTACTCAATATACACTCCAATTTTTCTACACATGAGACCAAAGTATCCAAGTAATGGAGTATGAGAAAAACCTCCTACTATACATAGAAAGTGTTCTGCTACCATTTAGTTCCTCTGGGCTCAGGACATCATTAACATCACCTCCAATCAAGATTGGCACATGCAATTCACCATCAATTCCTCCAACTCCTTCAAGGATTCAATTTTCACATCCTTTCCATGAGGTCCATAAACCACTCCAATAGCATAATTGAAGTTTTCTTCTTGAATTATGCCCTTGATCAGTATCCAACTTTACCTTTCACCACTTTGTCACAAAGGAAAAAAAATCTCACTCTATATATATACAGAATCCCACCTGAAGTATTAGTGAATTCCACATAATCTCATTTTAACCAGAACCACTCCTCACTTGAAAGAGGCATCTAATGATGCAAACAACCAAGAGTTTACATTGTAATTTTGTGTTCTCCATTCTTGATATTCTGTTGTTTCCTTTCCTGTAGCTTTGTTTTCTTCAGATGCAAATTGAGTTGGAGCTTGATTTTTATCAAGATGATGCTGCAGCTTTTGCCCACTGATGGTTTGAGTTACTTGATATGTCCATGTAAGGAAATTTTCACTACATAACTTTTCTGCAATTGGAATAGCCAAAGGTTTTTGAAATTGATTTTGATTCTGATTGTTGTTTGTATTTCCTACAGGATTTATGATCTCAGCCATGATTATCAATGTGCTCTTGATACCATGTAGAAAGAACATGGTTCTTCCAAGATTATGTGAAAGAAGAAAGAAAAGGGAGAAGAGAGATGAAAGAATTAACTAACTTGAATTTCTGTTTTACACTATTGGATTTATATTATGTAACAATACAATAGTCCATTAGTAATTAGGCTTAGGCTAGGCACGGCTCAATGACCCAATCCTTACAACACAGATTTTGAACCCTTGACCTAAACAAACACACACTCACACACTAGACAGAGATAGAAACTCTAGTAGCGTGGGTGAAAACCCTAACAGAGAGGTGAAACCTTACACAAACGTATTTGGATTGACATGAAATTTTAAAAATATATATAACATATTTTACATGAAGTTAATAGTGGAGGACTGATAAATATTTTTTTTGATGACTGATAAATAATTTAATATATTTGACTAATTATTATCATCTAATAAATCTTAATATAAACTTCATGTTAAGTCACTTCGCAGCAGGTGTATATATATAATGGCCTACAACTACGGATATAAGCTAAATTCTATCGAAACCTGTTTTCGATGATGGAGTTTCATCATTTCTCATCCTTCAAGCTCTTATCATTATCATCTTAATCTCTTATGTGTTAATAGAGTGATTTGAAATCAATCATATACGAAAATTATGATATTAATTGAAATATACATTAATGATGTAATTATGAATTACTTTTGAAAAAGATTATTTAATAAATGTTGATTTATATTTTAATTAATATAAATTTGTTTCCTAAAATTTTGAACAAAGAAAAATAAACATATTAATTAATACAATTTTCTAAAATTAATATAATTAATATGAATTATTTACTTAAAATAACACAACTGAAGAGAAAGATAGGAATATTGACATCCGAATCCAAGAGCAATAAAAGTCTCAAACAAGTTATGCTAGGTGTACACCAAAATCAACCACTAGTGTATAATACGTATTCAAATAGAATAATTCTATTTACACACCAAAATCAGTCACCAAATTAGTCACCAATATATAATACATATTTAAATACAAAATATATATAGTTTAACTAATTTTTAGTATGTATTTAATATTTCAATACGTATTATACACTAGTAGCTGATTTTGGTGTACATTTAGCATAACTCTAATACAAAGTAAAAATGAGTTAATTATACATGTATTTTGTATTTTAATACATATTATACATTGATGGCTGATTTGGTGGCTGATTGATGGCTGATTTTAGTGCAAATAGAATTATTCCGTATTAAAATACAAAATACATGTGTGGTTTAACTCATTTATAGTGTGTATTTAATATTTCAATACATATTATACACTAGTGACTGATTTGGTGGTTGTTCTGGAATACACCTAGCATAACTCATTGAAATATTAATTACACATTAAGAATAAGTTAAGCTACACATGTATTTTGTATTTTAATATGTATTATATGTGTCTTTATGAAAATTATTTTTAATAAAAATTTTAAACATTTTATTTTCATAAATAAATTAAGATTTAAATTTTATACAATTTTTTTAAAATTTATTTTATAATATTAACAAACGATAGCTAAACAGTATTGATTTCATTCATTTTCCATCCCAACTTCCTTGCTCTAGTTTTCTTCCGCTCTTCCTTGCGCGCCTTCTCCACTAACTTCTCCTTCTCTTCCATCATTACCACCACGCGCCAACACGCGAGTGATGGATTCCCTCCCCACTGTCTCCCCTTCCATGGTGCTCCCTCCAACAAATCCTTTCAACCGCCACACGCGCCACCTTGCACTCTTCTCACGCGCCCCTCTCCCTCCCAGGCTTGTCTCCTCCTCCACGTCTTTCTCCAAACTCTGCAGCATCCGAAGAAGAAGAACAAGGAGGACCAAGAGAGGCTTAAACGACGTGTCGTGCAGCTCTGGCGGTGCCGTTGACGGCAAAAACGACGGTGGATTCGATGAAGAAGAGGAGGTTGAGAGGGCGCTTCATATGGACGGGACCATCCCTGGAACCTCCGACGAATTCGTCAAGCGTGTCTCGTCTCGCGCTTACGACATGCGCAGGCATCTCCAACAATCCTTCGATACCAGTAGCTACGACGGTGCGTTTTCCTTACTCTCATATCTTCTAATTTTAGGGTTCTTTTACATGTTAGGGGAATTTTGAGTTTTTGACTTGTTCTTATTAAAGAAAACAGTTGTTTAATTAAGCTGGACTTAATATCGGTGGAAACTCATGTATGTGGCGCTTTAAAATTATTAGATGATAATTTAGTCGAGCATGTCAACTCATCCAAGGCTTCTTTACAAGCAACTTTACATGAAGTCGATTGAATATCCACCCTTAATATTTGATTCGTAGTTGTTTATGATGATGCTAAGATTTGAGAAAAAGAAATTGTGGAGGGTAACCAGGCGATTGGCCGCTTTCTTGAGATCCAATTGCACTAATTGTGTCCTTGAGATTGGCAAAAGTTCACCATGTTAGTCCTTATCGGCTTGAAGAGTCACTTGACAGAAAATGGTTGAGGGACCAACATGGTGCACTCTTACCAATCTCAGGATGTAATTAGTGCAATTGGGATCTCAGGATTATTTTATTGCACTCAACCAATTTCAAGACTAATTTGGGTTTTAACTCGAGCAATCATTTTTGGAGAGCCGTCACTTATAGGATTTTAAATGCTTGAATGGAAATGTCTCAAATCAGTAGATACTCGTGTCTCGTGCAATTGTGGTTTGATCCTAAGAGGGGAAAAAAGATAGAAATAAGCCCGGAACCTTAGGAAAGTTCTTTGATTTTGTTTGCTCGGGTGCATGAATGGTACTTATTGCTGTTTGTGCCTTACTTATAAGTTATAACAAATAAAAAAAAAAAAAAAGGAGACGGAGTGGTTCCTTGCATGAGGCTGAATCTAGTGGTCTCTGAATAGGGTTGATGTACATAGGCCTAATATCGTACAACCCCTTACATTTTTGTCAAGGCTCATCCAAAGAAAGAATGAATGAAGGAAACTGCAGAAGATAATTATATATGAAAAGGATGAACAAAACAACAAGGATGAGACCATCAACTAAGGTTAGATTCTTGTTTTTCTATTTTTCAACATAGTGGACCTGGTTGAAGAAGATTATGGGAAAATCAGAGGGTTAGAAGCAAACATCAGTCATTGATAGAGTTTGGTATTCATCTCAAACCATAATCACCAAAATAGTGTATAACATGCCTCTATAAAGTTTTTCGATCTTGGCAAATATAACTGTATTGTGGAATAGTCTGATCCATGTGTCCACGTGACTGATCCCATCTAGTACTTGATTGTTGTTTTTATTTTGACATATAATAGTCGAGTGTTGCTTTAGGGTGTGTTTGCGAGTTGGAGTTTTGGAGGGGGAGGGATGGAAATGAAGGGTTTCAAGGGTAAAGAGAACTTCATTTTACTATCCAAAAGCTTACCTTACGATCCCTTTCTTTCCAAAACCAAAAGTAAATGGTTTACACTACCTTGCTGAATGTTTAAATCTGATGTGGTTGTCTGTGTTGTACACACTTGCTCTCTGTATCTGAATGAGTGCTGGTTGCATTGTGTGCTTTTTTGGATAGACTGATATGCCTGTGGGGTATGCCCGTGTGTGTAGGCGGAGAGGAAGATTCTCATAGAAAATTTAAGGTTTATATGGTAATCAAAGCATTACTAATATGTTTTTTGTTTCTTTCATTGTAACAGTATTAGATTCCAACCCTTGGAGAGAAACTTCAAAGCCTGTTTATGTACTAACGCAAAAGGAAAATCAATTATGCACAATGAAAACCCGAAGAAATAGAAGGTTTGATCCACTTTTTTCCTTGCTTCCACCCGCTTCTCAGTAATATATACCGTATTTCCTACCTGAGATTCTTTTTCTTTTTCTTTTTCTCTGATAGTGAGGTCGAGAGAGAGCTTGGCTTACTGTTTTCCAAAGGAGGCAACTGGAGATCTGGAATTGGGAATCAGTCCAAACAAGCAAGGGGAGGGACAAAATTTCAAATGCTTGTTGAAGATATTAGAGAGGGAGTGCTGGTATGTATTCATCAACACGGTTAAATTTATTATTTATGATTATTGTAATGTGAATGCTCCTACAAATTCTGGACTTTATGCCTTTATGCTCTACCATTTTATTGTTATGTAATTGTAATATGATTCTTTTGCTGCTGCATATAAATCGCCTTGAGCAGTTTTTTTCTTGCTATTTTGATTTCAATGTGGTTTTTCTTGCTATAGCATAGCCTTCAGTCTTGAATCATGTCACCAGTGATTGTACTGTTTCTCTTTTTCATATTTTAGCATTGTGTACTTTTCTTTCTTAGCATACATTCATGTAAAAATCTTGTTTGTAATATGCTGCATATTTATTTTAACTTTACAATCATTGGCATGGTTTAATTTCTTACTACTTAACAATATTTTGCAGGTATTTGAAGATGAAAATGAAGCAGTAAAGTACTGTGACTTGCTACAAGGAGGTGGTCAAGGTTGTGAGGGTGTTGCTGAGATAGAAGCTTCATCGGTA
>JASCZI010211920.1:29735-41274 GCA_036250425.1 Stylosanthes scabra
ATGGAGGATTATCTTATGTAAGTTGCATTAGGTGCTATTTTAGAAAAATGATTCTATATAATATAAAATATATTAGTTAAAATCTAAAGCATAACATGTCATTACTAATTTCACTGTAAATACATGTTTTACACAAGATTGCTTTACAAAGGACCTTTAATTTCAGATGGATGAGTACTGTTGTGGATGTCAGAATCTTATCTTTGATGATACAGGGCCAAAATGGAAGTCATTTAGAACCTAGGTCTGTTCCACCCCCATTGCCTAACAAGTGTGATTGGGAAGTTGACCCTACTGAGCTGGACTTCTCAAATTCAATTTGTATTGGAAAGGTATTCAGTATCCTCAACATTTTCTTGATTTCATATCATGATGCTACCAATGTATTAGAAACTTTCAATGTGTTGCGACAACTTCACAACTCTATCATGACACTGTGGTGAAAATTAGTATTGGTAAAGTCTGGCATAACCAACCTTTGTGGTGAAAATATGGTCATTTTATTTAACTTTAATTTCTCTCTGTCTTGGTTTTTCATTGTTGGATCATGGATGATCATCAAAAAGAAGCTGTCCATTTTAAACATTGGATAAAGTTGACTCCTCTTCTTCTTTTCATTAAAAATAGACAAATTTGTTTGCATTAGCTTATTCTACTTTCAGTATACACTGTTTCTCTTTGCTTCCTTTTCTGTTTTTTCTTTTTCTGCTTCTATAATTTCACTATGACTCTCCATTTACACTATTGATGAGATACGTTTGCATTGAGATATAGAGTTATTGAGGATGTATCTTTATTGAAGGGATCTTTTGGAGAGATTTTAAGAGCTCATTGGCGTGGAACACCTGTTGCTGTCAAACGTATTCTTCCAGCTCTTTCAGATGATAGATTGGTGATGTAAGGTTCTTTAATTTCTATAGTTTGTCCCAGTTTGGTGGCCTCTGGATTCTGATGAAATAAAATTCTGATAAGAAGATTGGGACAACCACACCACCTAAGTTAGTTATTGTGTTTAAAGAGCTCACAGCCTTATAAACTCAGTACTCCCAATATGGAACTTTAGTCCCAATGTTAATAGGAATGCTTGAATTGTATATAATAATTGGTGAATTATATATTATAGCGATGTAAGTTGCAGGTTTTGAAATTGTATTGACATTGGCCTTTGGAAAACATGGTATGTTTGGTTTGCATTTTCATTTTCTGTATTCATTTTTAGTGTTTTTTGTTCAGGATTTTGTGAAGAAAAAAGAGAAAAAAATGTGAAAACAGAAAACATGATTTTATTGTATTAATTGATTTCTCTTTTTTCTTCACTAAATCTAGAAAACAAAAAACACTGAAAAATGAAAACACAAACCAAACGCATCCTAATATATCCTTGATAACAATGCCAAAGGGGGTAAAATAGTGAACATTAATCCATCCATTACTGATTCTCCTTATTTTGGGTCGAGTTTGTAACGATCTAAAAAAACAATTGGATTTTCTCTTTAATTTTAGACAAATACAATTTGGCCCTGGTCAAATGACAACTATTTCAATCACTAGTTTATTTGTTCCATATGATGGTATTTTATTCTTGTCGAACCTACTTTCCCTCTGAAGAAAGTGAATTGTTCTAAAGCATGTATACTTTTTATTACAATTCCCACATGTACGAAGGATATGGACTCTTGAGTGAATGTAAGTGTGATGCATCTCTCACCCCATGAGCTAGCTTCTGGGGTTGAGTTAGGCTCACCTAATATCAATTTTAATATGGTACCAGAGCCTATCCAATCCGATGTTGTTGGGCCACCCACCAATTCATGTTCACGCCCTAGACGATCATTCCTAGGCGTGATGGGGGTGTATTACAAGTCCCACATCTACGAAGGATAGTGTGAGGCATCTCTCACCCCATAGCTTTTCGAATTGAGTTAGGCCTACCTAATATCAATTTTAATACTTTTATCTATTTATCAATAAAAATCAAAGTCAAAGTTTGGCAGAGAGGAGAGGAACAAATGGACCTGAAATTAGTTAAGCTTGTATTTCTTTCTTTTATAATAAATTATATTTTACTGTCCAAGGTTTTTCTGCTGTATCATATGTCTATCAGTTACTTATCCTCTTTTCTCTATTGTTAACTTTTCACGCAGTCAGGACTTCAGGCATGAGGTTAATTTGCTAGTGAAACTTCGACACCCAAATGTTGTTCAATTTCTTGGAGCTGTTACTGATAAAAAGCCTCTAATGTTGATTACTGAGTATCTAAGAGGGGTATGTGATTGTTCATAAATACTGCTTCAACACTCAACACCTAGTTCCTGATGTATTGAACATTTGCAATCTCGAGTTTTGAGATTAAACTTTACTATTGGTAGTTTGTGCCATTTGAAGGGTGATCTTCATAGGTACCTCAAGGTTAAAAGTTCAGTTAGTACTTCGACAGCAATCAACTTTGCCATGGATATTGCCAGGTATGATGTCATACTCGAATTTTCCTGAAAGGAATCACTATTAGGACTCGTTAGTTAGTTAGGAATTACTGACCAATGATCATACAGAAAAGGTTGAAGGTATTAGTTAGTTGCAATTGATCATTTGTAATAGATTATAGAGTAGAAGAGCTATAAGCCTATGACACTTGGTTTTAGTGTAGTCCATCTATGCTTCTTAGAGAATCACCATTGACAGTACAACAATAATACAATAACTTCCACTTATCGATTTCCATTCCACCAAAGATGTCTGGAAAGAAATGTTAAAAGCTCTGGCAATGTGCTCTTCAAATCTTCCAAAGGACCTTACACTTGGATGAATGAAAGAAGATCCGAGCCTGTAACATGCTTCTCGGAAAAATTCCCAAAGCCACTTTTCAAGCTGCCAAGAAACCACGATTAAGAAAAATCTAACTGCACATATGTTTGCCATTGGAATAAAATGCTGTTTTCTGGAACTTTCAAAAGAGTTGCAATACTTGAAATATTCTCTGGTTTTGGGATTAAGACTGAAAGTATTTACCTTCATCTACCCACCAGGTGAGAGTATCCTGCACAAGTCACCACCTTTCTTGGACAATAAATATGTTATATTTCCCATAGATGTGTTATGTGTATCCACTTTGCCATACAATAAACAAAATGCAAAAATCACTTAAAATGACATCGTGAGTTTTTGACAACCATAATTTTAGTCTTGTGTCTTCATTTTTGCTATAAATAAATCATTCTGAATTTAACTATTGTTGTAATCTTTATTTCGTGAATGTTGTTTGTAGAGGGATGGCCTATCTTCACAGTGAACCAAATGTTATAATTCATCGAGATCTCAAGCCAAGGTAATTTGATTATTCTGCTATATCTATATGACTATATTATCTTAAATGGGTGACATGCCACATACTATTTTTTATGATTTATTACTTCTTATAAGTTGAAATAACATTGCTGTATCCTGTTTGAACTTAACTATGTTGAAGTTTTCCTCCCCCTAAAATTTCAGGAATGTTCTTTTGGTCAATTCTAGTGCTGACCATTTAAAAGTAGGAGATTTTGGACTTAGCAAGCTTATTAAGGTCAAAAGTTCTCACGATGTGTACAAGATGACTGGTGAAACTGGAAGTTGTGAGTATTATTAGACGTTCTTTTAAATTAATAAGCCAGGGGGAATGCATAGACACATCCTGCACTTTACCTTGCTTTACTAATTAGGTCTTTATGCTTCCTAAAATTTGCAAAGTAGACCCTTCCATATACTAATTAGTAATTACTTAAAGTTCTTCTCACCCAACTTGTTTGGGTTGATTAATACACACGACAATCTCTAACTTTTCCCATATTTAGTAAAAACTAACTTATTTCTTATCCTTTTTTTTTTACTAAATGTAACTTTGGTTAGTTAACCTTTTTTGAACTAAATATAAATATAGTTTATGATAGAATAATATGGCACTACTTGGCTGATCCATGTACCCAATCCAATCTAGTAGGAGAAGGTTCAGTTGGTCATTGTTTTAAATTCATCACAGACAACTCCAAGAAATACCCTCTCCTCTTGCAATAAGATTATCTACCCTACCTTTGTGTTGTGAATTTTGGTTTTGCCCCCTTATAGATTTTTTATATAATTTTTTTTTTCAATTCAAACATTTCAAAAAAACATCTAGTTTAGTCCCTACAAAAATTTCAATTTGATCGAGATCCAAACATTTCTAAAATTAATTGGTGTTAGTATGATTATCCGAAAATAGAAAACATTAAAAATAAAAACGAAAAGCACAAATGCAAATCAATCGTAGCATTAGTCTTTCATTTGAAAAGGTTCAACGTGGCTATTTCAAGAAGTAGAGTTAGGGAGTTTGTGCATAATTTGCCTTTCAAATATCATGCAAATGCCTAAAGTTTCTTCTTTTTGTGGTAAAAAAAAAAAAAAATAGACCGCTATATGGCTCCTGAAGTTTTCAAACACCGGAGATATGACAAGAAGGTTGATGTGTTCTCCTTTGCTATGATCTTGTATGAGGTAATTCTGCTTTCTTCATACTCTGGTGTCATAGAATCAGACAGTTCCAATTATAAACATACTCTTGCGTCTTAGATACTTGAAGGTGAACCACCTTTTACAAATTTAGAACCTTATGAGGGAGCCAAGCATGTGGCTGAGGGACACAGACCAATTATTCGAGCAAAAGGTTATGGTCCAGAACTGCGAGAGTAAGTCAATTTTTAAATATTTTGTTCATCCACAACTACTTTTTAGATATAAATCACTCTTGGTCTTGATCTTACCAGCTAAGAATCCTCTTAACAGTATGAACATGATGTTTCAGCACTTGATAGTCGGATTCTTAATGAATAAGATTAGGAAAAACTGAAATTATGGTTTTGATGCCCCCAGCTTGGCCATCGGTGATAGACTACCATAAACTTATGCTTACTCTTGCTTATTTGGAAAATAAATATCTAAATTAGTCCTCAAAGAATTCCATATCAAACATTTTGATTCCATCAAATTTTTATTTTCAAAAGTCCTCAAGAATTATTTCCATCAGACACCTTAATCCTTCCACTATTTTGAAGGAGGTCTAATTTGTCTTATAATAATATTTGTTGGAATCTTTATTGTCTTATAATAAAAACATTTTGTGACCTATTTGTCTATCGTGTATATTAAAAATTTGATCAAAAGTGACCGAGATATCAATTTATGTGACGGGAGTAATTCTTGAGAAGTTACATAGATTAAAAATTTGTTGGATACTAAATTAAAGTATCTGGTATAAAATGTCTTCAAGGCCAGTTTGGATGTTTACTCCTTATTTGGCTAACCATAATATTCTGCAATCCTAGTTTTACTAGCATAAATATGATTTCTCACTTATTCTGATCACTGCAAATTAGGTTATCAAGTGTTAGAATCATATCTATCATGTGTATTCATGCAAATTTTTTTGGCAGAGCATCTTTGGACTTGTAATTATTTGTAATCACACAAGGTGAAGTTTAACCTTGCATTGCATCAGGTTAATAGAGCTTTGTTGGGCTGGTGACACGAATCAAAGACCTTCCTTCATAGATATCCTTAAACGGCTTGAGAAGATCAAGGAAAAACCTTCAGAGCATCATTGGCACTTGTTCTCTTCATAAACTTTGGGAACCTTCAAATGTCAAGAAACTCAGATGATTATTTGCAATTACGAAATACCTTCTCTACCGCCTGCAGGATTTGTGAAACCTGAAAATTCTCAAGGTTTGGTTACTACTATAATGAACATAGCAGGTTTATGCAATCCAATGTTTCATAGGCAATTCTGGTGTTTTGATAGGATTTTTCTTCTGAGGATAAAGGAGCATGCAGATCAACCGTTGCAGCATGCATGTTTCGGTGGGGGACTTGCATAGCCAAAAAAATGGAAGACCCTTTGTTTCTCGCTAAATTGAGATCATCTTAATATAAGACTATGGGGCAAAAGTTACATGGTAACTCTTCCAATTCAAAATAAATAATGTTTCAAAATGAAATAAAATAATTCCAATTTACTTTCTCTCTAAACCATTCCGCTATATTTTCTTTTGGTCAATTTCTTAGGTGGGTTTTCATGGTTCTATTGTTACTTGATACATCATTATTGTTATAGTATTCTTGAAGCTGACTGAGATATTAGTCCTTTGAGATTTTTTGAGTGAATTATTACTTTGGTCTCCTTTGAGTAGGCCTGACAATGGGTAGGGTAGGGTTAGGTTTAGTCCCAACCCTAACTCTACTCGCACTCAACACGCGGGTATCCAACCCTATCCATGGGTTGCAACTGGTGAGGTCGCGACGCGACGAGAAGGTGAGGGGAGGGCCGCGACGGTGAGGTTTCGCGGCTACTTCAATGCTTTGGATTTGGAAGAGAACGAGAGAGTATGATGTTCTTAATATTCTGTGAGTGTCATTTTTATAAATGTAAGTAAATAGAAGAGGTTTTTACATCTTCAATATATGAAAATTATAAATTGAAGTCATAGCTAAGTGGTTAAGACCATTTTGTATACTTAAGAGGTCATGTGTTCTATTTTTAATACTAACATTTTTTAAAAATTATGTATTATATATGGGTGCGAGTTGGTTCGGTAGGGTTGAGCCTAAACCCCACCCAACCCACAAGTAAACCCGCTTCACCCTTAACCCTCTCTGCTGCGGGTTGGGTTGGCAACCTGATCCGAACGGATTGGGTAGGGTTGGATATCCGCGAATAGGGTTATTGCTGCCACTCCTACCTTTCAGCATGATAGTGTGAGTACCTACAAGAAGCACTCCGACGTCGAAGTTATTCACATGTTCTTATAAGTATTCCACCCATCGATTCTTATTTTCCCGTTATTACTAAGCTATAACTCGGTTATATTAGCATGTAATTGTCTTTTCTGTAACAAAAAAAGTAATCAATCGCCCTTGTTGAGTTATTCTTCGGAATGTTTGGGAGTAAGATCTATGCATTTTGTTCTTGTTTTTACATTTTAGAGTGTGTGAGGATCGTGTTTGAAGTTTTTATTATACACTTTTGGCGTAAATAGACATAAATTTTGAAACTTATTATTTCAAAAGCCATCTAATTAGATGACCGTATTCACAATGTTAGCATCAAAACTAGGTGCAAATTCATCTGCAGTTAACTTCGATAGCGTTTGGGAGATAGACTGAGACTTGGGGACTGAGACTGAATTAAGTTTGTTATTGTGTTTGGTTTAAAATTTACTAGGAAATAGAGACAGAGATATAGAGATTAAATCAAGTCGATGGAGGAATAATGGAAACTTTAATGTTAAATGAGGATATTTAAGTAAAAAAAAGTTTTTAAAGTTTCAGCCTCAGTCCCTTATTTTCCAGTCCCTACTATCCAGATGTACTGAAAATACTGAAATTCTGGGGACTTAGACTGAAATTTTAGTTCTAGTTTCCGTCAACCAAACACAATACTGAGTCTTAGTCTCCCCATTTTAGTTCCACTCTCTAAAAACAAACACTACCTTCATATGAAGTTGACATTTTAAGTCATTAATCTATAGTTTAGTCAAATATATTAAATCATTTAACGCTTCTTAACAAGCAACTTCATGTGAAGTTAACTGCATTTTAATACTCACCTCAAATTAATCTCCTTAATCAATAGAGCACTCCTAGATTACTTGCATGAGGTGAATCATGTAAGTACGCCCTACCTATTTGAGAACTTGGAAGGCACGCATAGGCGCATAGCAATAATTAGCAACAAGTAAAGAAAAATTAATTCCTCATTATATTGAATAGGGTATTACATGAGATAAATATAAGAACTTGTTGCATTGTCAAAAATAAAAAAGAAAAGAAATTAGATGAGTTTCTTTTTCTCGAAAAATCTCTTCAAGTGCATTAGTTGCATCCCAGCAACGGATAAGATGATAAAAATTGAAATATAACTCAACAGGAAGATTCTGTGGAGGGATTTCAAATCGAACTCTTCACCTTTTTCTTGTCTGAGAGAGAAACAAAAATGTAAAACGAAAAAGAATTATGACACACTTAAAAGAAGAAAATGAAAGTTTTGAACTAAGAACAATAAACTTGCGTGCATGATAAATATTCTTACCCTAAACGTAAATTAATCATCTCGTCATGAATAGAAGAAGCACTTTCTTGCATTAGTTTTAGTTGCAGCACCATAAACTGCAAAAATTGAGCAAAACAAGTGCAACAGAGTTCTTCATTTTATGTACATACATGAATTGATCATCAAATGATAGTTAGCTTATGGCGGTAAAGTAACAAAAATACAAAAGGGTAAGAAAATTATTGTTTGTAATTATTATGTTTTGTGGTAACTCTTAACAATTTCACAATTTTAAAAAAAAAATTTTCCTCCCTTTTTGTATGGTATCTAACACGAAAAATGAGTAGAAATATAATAAGAATGATTATAAAAACTTATTATAAAAGAAAGATATTTGTGAATTTTTTTAATGCTAAGAATAAACTCTCAATCACAACAGTATCCGAAAAAAAAAAAAAATCAAACTCTATGCAAAGTCATACATATTTATACAACTATACTAGATGTATACAAAAACTTTATCATTAAATCTATCAGTCATATATTTAAAATATATGTTAAAATACACTATACTATATATATATATATGTTTATTGACTTACACCTCTTAATAATCATTAGAATTATATTAAATTAAAGGTGAAAGATTTTATTTTTCAATGAAATATTATGAATCTAATGATTATTAATCAGTGTAAATAAAAAAAATAATTAAATTAGTATAAAATTAATCATCATATATATATAACCACTTATTTTTATGTACATGTAACATCTTTTATATTCAGTGAAATTATTAATTTGGAATATTTTGTTAACAAATTAGCAATATAGAATAGAGAGGAAAGTGGAATGCAAGTCCTCTAAATAAATAAGAGAAGTTATAGGGTGATCAATCGAGAGAAGATCAATTAAACCATCACTATTGATGAATTAATAACTCTTCTTACAAGTTAATCTAATCAAATAATCTAAAAGTGATTAGTACCCTCTTTAGTTTAGAAAAAACAAACTCAAATAACAAAAGATGATATATAAAATAAAGGACTTACATCAACTTTGCTTTGCTTAGCAACATTGTTCAAGCCAATTGTTTTGACACCCAACTTCCAATCAAAATCAATGGTGACGGTTACTGGAGGATTATGTTCAACAGCTCTGAAACATGCAATGTAATCACCAGTTTCTCCAGCTTCAAATGAAAACTGCCCTGATGCAACATTTTCGCCAAGGTGATAAGTGTTCCCGCTGATCGAAGTTACCTTTGAAACAAAATTAACGAGTAAATAGACAAAAATACACAAAATAATATATTTAAGAAAATAATGATTTTGTTAGAGAAAAGTGTCATGCCGGTAATGGTTTAACTTTAAGGTTTAGTTTTACCCAAATTCACAAATATTCAATCAATCGTTTGAAAAAATTCACTCCATTTAGAATGAGACGTGGTTAGAATTATCAACTCTAGCTAACTGGAATTAGTTTCTGTTGGTACAAATTATTCTAGCCAACTGGTATAGAATTTTTTAATTGATTATATACGATTTCTCAATTCATTAAATCCAATTTCACGTGCCATTGCATACATTGGCTATATGTTGGGCCACCAAAAATACGAATTGATGGTTAAATAGTACTACTCTTTATTATGTGATGGAATAATATGAAACTAATGTTAGGAGTGATTACGGAATCAATAAATTCAATTAAAAGTTATGATATAAAACTAATCAAAATTATTATCTGAAACTAAAAAATGTTATGATCCGAAACAAATTACTAATTATCATCCAAAACATAATACAATTATCATCTCACCTCACAACCACTACTCCCATCTAATCCTAACCTCACTCTAATCTCACTACCACCACCATTATCACCGGACAAAAACGCATGATGATGATCATCAACACAATTATCATTCGAAAAAAATAAAAAATATTATTAGGATAAATATATAGATAAATGTACATGTAGTTGAGTATAATAATATATTTGGTGTGTACCCGAACGTTGACCCTATGAGAATCCGGCAAAGGTTGACCATCATTTGGGTTGGTGACATCGTACTTTCCCACTGTCATGGTGTGGATTTTCATGTCTTCAGCAACGCATTTGGCTCCTCCAGAATTCAGCTCGAACCTGAAGGATTCAACTGAACACAAAGACTGTCCCAAAACTATAACAAGACCAATAATAATTCCAAGATTATTAAGCAATAAATTGGGTAGTAGTGCTTTTGTGTTTGATCCAAATATTATTGTTGGATTCATTGGAAGCTATATGAAGAAGAAAAAAGAAAGAGAAAAAGAATGAAGCAAAATATATATATGCTGATTGGATTTGCTTTAATTTGTACGATGTTTTAATTACGGAGATTTTTGTCCAAATTTGATTCTTATTATTATGCGTGGCTTTTTTTCATTGGAATATACACGTAAGGGTTACTTGATTTGGATTAATTTATTTTCTATATATTTACCTTTGACCAATTATTGATTTTGTGACGATTGCTTTATAATTATTTCAGAAAGATTCTCTAGTCTTCTAAAATCATTTAATGAGTTTTACAAAAACAAATATTTCTTTTTAAATTTACACTTAAAAATATGAATTATTAATTGGCACTCGTCATCACATAATTATCAATCCATTGGTTTCCTTAATATATTAAAAGTTTGTTTTTAATCAAAGTTATTTGAATGATGAGGCGACTTATATTCTCCTTAATTCATTTTACCTACAAATTAGAACATTTTCATTATAGAAATCGAAGAAGTAATTGTTTATTATTATCGTTAGTTATTTTTAATCCTCCACAAAATTTTTTAGCTATCTATCTATTCAATTTTTCATGTGATCAATCATATAAAATTGTTATTTCAAAAATATTATTTATATACTAGAATTAACCACCAAAATTAACCATGATATATTTATGTATAAATAAATGTGTTATTTAACTCATTTTAAATTTGCAGTTTATATTTCAATACGTATTTTATATTAATAATTGATATTAATTTACATGTAGAATCATCCTTTGTATTTTATTCCTAGTACATATACTAACAAAACTAATCAATCAAATTAAATAAATAAAGAACATCATGTCCAAAAATAAAAATAAAGAACATAAACTATCATTCTTTTCTTTCGAAAGATTAACTTTTTTGACAAAATAAAGTAGGTATACCACCAAAATTGTCCCAAGTTTCTTACCATCCTCAAAATATTTTAAAATACGAAATAAATAACCAACAAAAAAAGATTTTGCTTATTCTTTTGATATAAAACTTTAGTAATATTTAGATAACTATTAAAAGGTACATATTAAAGAACCAAAATTCAATATTTAGAATTCATTATCATTTGTCGATGTAGTTCATATGATATTATTCCTTCCCACGTTGTAAGATGTTTTAAGTTCGAACTTCACCTAAGATAACAAAAAAAAAAAAAAAAACAATATCATTT
>JASCZI010211921.1:0-33061 GCA_036250425.1 Stylosanthes scabra
TATATATATATATATATATATATATATATATATTGTTTGCACGACAGGCTGCTATGTAATAATATGGTTAGAGTTTAGAAATTTTTAGGTTAGGAAATGTGGCATCACGATCGTAAGTAGTGTCGCGACATGCTGAAAATCGGGGTGTTACAACCTCTGTATGGTGGGGCCGGGTTTATATAATAAGTGTCTATGTATTTTGGTTTTATTTGATGTAATTAACGCTAATGCGTTTTAATATTTTGAATTTATAACGTTTTACCATTGTCCTCCGTTTTTTTTATAGCAAGAGAGGTGTATAAGATCTTAAGATTTCGCTTGTAGTTATAGAAAAGGGATGTTTGGTTAGGATATATGTGACGTTTCGATCGTAGGTAGTGTTATAACATGCCGAAAATCGAGAATTACATATAATTATAGTATCAATGTCACATATAGCATAAATATTAAATATAAAATACATATTAAAAATATGTAAAATAATATATGCATTGCTAAGTACCAAATAACTCATAAGAGCAAGTTGTAACTGATTATGGTTGATTGGTCTTTTTTTATAGTACTCAAGATAGTACGTATTTATCTTTGTATTTTTGTTAGAAAATTAGAAGAGTTTGCTTTTTGTTAAAGGTCACATATGGCAACTTTAACTGCATCTTAATCATAGTTAATTTATTTAGTTCATTAAGTTAGATTTAATAGAGTTTACTTTAATAATAGCTATAAATAGTAGATAATAATAGATTGTATTAGTTTTTAGGATTCTAATCCATTTTATGGTTCTGTTTAATATATGTGAGATTTCATTTGCTATGATTCTTCTTCAATCTCATTCTTCTTTTCTTCTTAAAATCCAATCCAATTTACGGTTTCATCATGGTGTGGTGAGCGTGGAGCATAATCTATTGAAAAAGGGGTGAAGTTCCAAAATATACACGAAGAATATCAAAACCGGCTTCAGTGGCATACACTATTTCCAATTTAGAGTTAGATCATAACCAAGAGCTCTTTGTTGGTGAGCTTCGGAATCTGGCTCGAATTTTAAGCCAACTTTCGAGTTTGCACTAGCAGAGCACAAAATCGAGTACGAACTTACTCACAGATCCTACAAATATTTTTTCCTCCATAATCATGGAGTTTCCATTGTCTCAATTATGCTGAATACTAAGAACTATAATTCCTGGTATGAGATTGGCACTAAAATCTAAGTGTTTATTTCCTCCATAATCCTAGAGCTTCCACCGTCAATTGTGCTGAATACCAAGAACTATAATTTTTGGTCTCGAGCTATGAGATTGATACTGAAATCTAAGAATAAGATAGGTTTTCTTTATGGAAATATTGTGAAACCAGAATCCTGCATATGTAGCCTGGGATAAATGTAATACTTATGTTGTTTCTTGGTTGAATCTATCTTTGAGTACTGAGATTGCATAAAGGGTTGCTTGGAATCAAATTGCTATAGATTTATGGCTTGATTTGAAGCACATGTATTATCACAGAGATGAGTAAGAATCGGAAGAAGAGTTGTATGCCATGAGACAACGGGGTTTGGTTATTAATACTTATTTTACTAAATTGAAATTTGTTTGGAAGGACATTGATAGCTTCAAACCAGTTCTACAATGCGAGGCATGCCATGAAAAAAAATCCTAAACAGATTAAAAAAGAGGCTCAACGAAAAGAAGGGATATTGGGCGGAAGAGCTCGGAAATGTCCTATAGGCATACACAATCACAGAACAATCAGCAACAGGAGCAACTCCTTTCCGACTCACTTACAGAACTGAAGCAATGATCCTGTTAGAGATTGCAAAAAACACTACCCGAGTATCAGCTTACAACCCAGAAGTTAATGGCAGTGATAGAAAGGTCGAAGCAGACTTGATTTCTGAAATCAGGAAAGAAGCCAGAATCAGAAAGCAAGCAGCAAAGGAACTCCTATCCGCTAGGTTAAATAAGAAGCTCAAGAAGAGAGACTTGGAGGAGGGCAACTTAGTGTTGCGAAAGGCAGATATTGGAGGAAAGAATGCAGCCCAAAGGAAGGTAGGAACAAATTGGGAAGGCCCCTACCGAGTGGTTAAAGTCCTCGAAAAATGACCTTATGGGCCCAACACAATTGAAGGTGCCCAGGTCCCAAGAACTTGGCACATATCCAACCTCAAGAGGTATCATATGTAATTCAACGTAGCAACATGTACTCTTTTTCCTCCCATCTTTTATTTTTTCCCGAAAAAAGGATTTTTTGGATGAAAAAGTTTTAACGAGGCATGTAAATAAATTAGTTAAGACTTATTTCTCTTCCATACAATGTTAAGTATATTGCTCATGTCCTCCAATGTGTAAAGAGGAGTCAACCACAAAATGCGAGCATTTTTATCAGAATGCGAAGAAAAAATAGAGCTCAGGAGCCCTGCGAAAAGAGGCACTAAAATAACCCAAAGGAAATCATAATAAGAGGATGTACCAAACTCCACGACACCACACTGAGATGATCACCCGGAAGATGAGTTGCAACCAGAAATGAAAGAAAAAGCTTTGCAAAGGATAGTCAGAAGACATCAAAAATCAAAACTTAACAAATAAAAATTTACAAAACTATGCCCCGCAAAACAAAACGGGGACTCAAAACAGAAGTATTCGACAAGAAAAAGGAAAAGAGTTTGCGAAAAATAAAACTTATCCAAGGTCAAACGGGGCATTCCCCACCATCTTTCGGAACCTTCACCTCCGGTCCCACTTCCTCTAATTGCGGCTCTTCTACCTACACCTCCAAGGACAACGGCTCCATAGATGGTTCCGGTTGCACCATAGGTTCTGAAGTCCTATCAATGTCCTTCTCAGGAACATAAATCCTCTTATCCTTCGGATCTCAACGAGTATCCAGAGTAATAGCTGAGAAGTCCACAGCTGGGATGAGATGACGAACTTGATCCATCAATATCTCGAAAGTATCTTGAATGATCTCATCAGTCTCAGCGACCAAAGTTTTCCACGATTCACACCAGTGGAAAATATTAGCCTTAGCTGTGTCCAGTGTTGACTACTCCTCCTCTAGAGTACGGGTAAGAGCATCAACCCTCTTCCGCTCTTGTCCCAAGGAAGCATGGCAAGACTGAAGCTCGGCTGCCTGGACCTTACTTTCCTCCCCCACTTCAGACAATCGTGCTAAGGCAAAAAGGCGCTCGCCCGGATAATTGATTGGCCAAAGCATCAACCTTCACCTGAAGACGGGGAGAAGTCAAGGCAATATCCCTCTCCACAGTAAGGACAACAATCTGATCCTTGGCAGCAGCAAGCTCTTTCCCTGTCAACTTGGAAGAAATGGCACTTTCTAAACCAACCGGAAACATCAAAGACGGATACGTTAAACACAATTCCATGAAATAAAGGAAAATGACAAAGGAAGCAAGGCAAAACATACCTGAAGGCACGCAGTGAGCTTACAAGCATACTGGTGGGCAGTCCCGAGTATTTGATCTGAAGGCATTGGACCGAGAGCCTTCCGCAAGGAGCTATGCGTCAAACCAGAATCCAAGGTAGCCCAGAAGTCAAAGTCGGCTGAAAAGGCCTTATCAAGAGGATTAACCTCATGCTCCCAAGCAGCATCCTCCCCCAAGACAGTATTCTCAGGGAAAGACTCAAGATACTTGTGCCTCTGTTTCCTCTGCTTCAAGTTCGCAACAGAATCTTCCTTGGCACCCTCCTCACCATCCAGGCAGATAGGCTTCTGGAGGGTCATCTTCAGAGGAACGTTCTTAGGTTGGGACCCTCCAGAAGAATCAGCGGCAGCAACGGCCAAATGTTCGGAAGCAAAAGGATGGGCCGAACCAATCAAAGTGGACGGAGCTGGAAGGATGGAACGCGGGCCAATACCACCAACTTCATCCATCTTCACCCGAAGCCAATCAAAACGAGATTGCTTATCTATGTTGCCATGCAAGCTATCTGCAAGAAGAAAAACGTCAAACATAGAACAAGATATCAAAAACAGAAATGCTAAATATAAACACCAAAACAAGACAAAGTACCAAGGTACGCCCCAACTTTAACATCACTATGATCGATAATCCAACGACATTTGAAATTCAATGTTTTCCCCAACCCGACCGGAAAAGATTGGAGGAATCGAGAAGCAAGCATCTTGAAAGGATCTATATTATTTATCTGGTAAGATCTTACCTCCGGATGCCAGTAGATTGAAGGGAAGGGCTCCCCCTTGTCGTCAAGACAAAAAGGTCGTCTACCGGGAGAGGGAATGACTTTAAAATAATGTCATTTGAACTCCTGGATAAACTCCTCAAAGGTATCGAAAATCCTCCGTCCCTGATAAGCGCGGAAAGACAAGAACCCCTTGTTGGTAGGAGGAACATGCAAATCATAAAACTAAAGAAAAATGCGCCAGGAAAGGCAGAACCCAAAGTGAAGGCAGATGCATTCGAAAGCGCGGAAGAACCCCCACCCGTTAAGATGAAGCTGGCTAGCCGCTATCCGGCACCGCATCATAACCTCTCTCTGGAACTCGGAAAAAGGAAAACTAACTCCTAGACGAGTGAACATCTCCTGATACACCCACAAGAAGCGGGCCCTATTTTCTCCCATCCGAAAAGGCAACCGGTCGGAAGGACCGGCCGCCTCGAGAATGTAATCCTCCTCATAAATTCTACCCTCCGTCAAACTAATGTCTCGACGAAGCCCGGGGAGCATATCAACAGTTATTACAGAATATTGAGAGAAGATATTCTCATCAACCCATCCATACAACTCCCTCTCGGCTTCTAAAAGGACACGAGGGTTATGAATGTTTTGGCAAGATTTCTTCTTCGCCATTTCTCAAATAAATAAGCTTGCAAGGGAAAGCATGGTTAATTAAAAAAAAGAAGAAGAAAAGAACAAAATTTTCAAAGGGAGAGAAACCGCGACAAAGAAGAACAAAGAGAAAAAACTAGAAAGATAAGTAAAGGGCAATGTTACGGATCGGCCTCCAAGACCCAATCCGCCTGGAATAAGACCAATAAGTAAAGGGCCCACAAAAGCAAAACCAAACTAAATCTCGAAAGATATGACACAATCTCAGCAGATCCCACAAATATCTTAACCACCTGAAGCTATATAAGCAAGGGGCAGCACCCCCTCAAGATACGCATTCACTCCCCCTACACCCCATATTTGACATAGAATCTCACAATCCTAATTCCGGGTTTCTATGGCTATTCTTACACACATCAACCTCCTTCTTGGTCATAGCTCTCGGAAACGCCTGAGAGCTTGACTCCCCAAATGCACATCTTCTTACTTCGAACGCTGAGGTTCGATACCCCATCTAAAGTCATTTGGACAATCGTTAAGTGACTCAACCTTAACATGGATTATTATGAAGGAAGAAACTAACCAACATGCATGTTATACTCAAATAAAAAAAAATCACACTCAAACACTGAGAGAGACACAGGGAAAATAGGGGTGGCAAAACGGGCTGAACCTGCCAGGCCGACTTACCAAAACCACCAAAAAAGGCGGGTCGGCGTGGAAATTTGAACTCTCCAAAATAAGAAAAGCCCGCCAAACCCGCCCCACTGAACTCACGAGCTTTGACGAGGCAAAGCAGGCTGGCCCAGCGGGCCATCACTTTTTAAATTTTTATAAAAAGGCAGGGCATTGTGGTCATTATAATAAACCTATAAATAATAAAATAGAGTTTCACTCCCTAGTCCCTGCGCAGATCCTCAGACCTCAGCACACACTAACAAAAATGAAGGACCTTCTCATCTCACTCTATCGAGTCTCGTCTCCTCTCAGGCTCTCACTCTCTCATATCTGATCTGTAGATCTTGCAAGACGCTAGTCATGCCGTCAAGCCGCCGCCCACTTGGTCACTTCGCCTCCTCTCCCTCGGCAGCTCACGGAAGGACGACAAAGGACGGCAAAGGACGCGAAAGTCACGGAGACGATCGATGACGCGGATGACACGAACGACGCCCAGCTCCTCCGACATGCAGCATTTGGTCTCTTCCGACGGCTAGCTCATTCGACAGAAGACGCCCAGCCCAAATGGAATTCTAGAGTTTGGAGTCCGGATAATGTTGTTGATTTTGTTTTTAAGAAAAAAAAATGAAAAGGCGGGTAGCCTGCTAGCCCGTCCTTTGGCAGGACGGGGTGACAGAGTGAGAATCTGTGCCCGCAAGAGTTTGGGGAGCTAGCGCGCCCCGCCTTGGTTTTTGGTGGGCATTGGCCGGGGAGTAGCCCGCTTTGACGCCCTTAAGGGAGAGAGAGTGAGAGAGGGAAAAAACATGCATATAATGTAGAAAGAGAAAAAGAGGGATATATATTTAATTTTTTCTATTTTATTTATTTATTTTATAATTTGGCCATTATGGCTTGAATAATAATTAATTGGATACCTCACATACATGAATATAATGTCAAATGTCAAATTAGTTTCTAACACTTTAATCGTCCCATTTTAATTTCAAAAAATTTTATATTAAGACAATTAAACAGTTAAAAACTAAAATAGAATAATTAAAATGTTATAAACAATTTAAGATTTGGATAAAACATTGCGCAAAAATCGTGCATCATAAAATGGGCCGGTGATTATCAGAATAAATATTGGAGGCTAAACTTCTACAGAAATAAATTGAGGATTTTGCTCCAACATCTTGAACCAATTATAATCAAATTTGTAAAGCAAAAGGGGTTCAAATTCTTTAATAGATGGAGACAAATAACGCATGAAGAAAATGGTTCCAGAGTTTATTGGAGTTATAGCAATTGAGAGGAGGTATGGTATATGGTTGCTTAATGGCTATGTTGGAGGGGTGCCGTGATCCATCTATGTTAGGTGGTAAAGGTGATTGTGTAACAGCAAGTATTTTTGCTTAGTTTTATTGTGTTTTTATGTTGATATTGGATTGTTCGGGCCTGACTTTCTGCTTTCATGTTTTGGGTCGAGTGCTTTAAATAAATCGGAAAACAAAACATTAGGAGCAAAAATAAAATAGTACTTTATCCTATATTAAAAATAATTGATAAAAATAAAAGAAAATAAAATATTATTTTTTTTATTCTTTAAAAAGAAAATGTAAAATAGCGTAAACATTATATTTTTTTGTGTTATTTGATATTAAAAAAGTCTTTTATTTAACATAAAAATAAAGGACTTGATTAGACTAATTTCCCATGAATTTGAGCTCTGTTTAAGGGTGTATTGCTAGTCAGTAATTTTTGTATGCACAAAGTAAAATTCAAACTCCCAACCGCTGTTTAAACGAATTAATAAGCTAATCACTAAACAAATTACCCCAAGTTGATTATATATTAATGGATTGTTCTTAATAGAAAATATTACAAAGCAATACACATTATATATTGAAGTTTAAATTATTTTATTTTATTATAAAAAATTCAATAGAGAATATTACAAGCTAATAAGCCCAAACTAGTATATATGCCGTGCATAACACGGGAGAAAAAAATGTCAAATGTTTAAAATAAGTAAATTACAAAAAAAAATGTTTAAAATAAGTAGAAAATTGTAAATAAAATAATATATGAACACAAATTAAAAAATATTGAGTATCTAAATAGTATTTAGATTTCATTTATATTTTTAATTTAATTATTTTTTTTTATCGGTAAACACTCATCAAAAAATCCGAAGGGGGGGTGAAAGGACCAAGGCAAAACGGGTCAAGGTCAAGTCCAAATACAAGTCTATAATAATTAAGAAATAAAACGAGCAAAAATACAAAACCTTACAATAGATGTACTCATTCAGCTTCATTGTACTCCTCTTCCTTCAATTGATCTGTGATGCCACTCTGCTAACCACTGCTGTTGTGCAGCCACAATTCTACCGATTGCATTCTCAATAGATGGTTGTCTATTTTTGAATATTTTATCATTCCATATACCCCATACTACCCAGATCACAGCAAAGAAACACATACACCAACTCCTAAGTGAGTCCTTTTTCAAGTTTACAGACATTCAAGACTCAAAATACAATTTTTGGCAATTTGGCCATACCCAACTAATATCCCACCAAACCAACACATTATTCCATAATTTCAAAGAACACACCTTGCCATTTGTTGTTGAATAATGACACACTTTACAAGCTTCTATCTTGTGTTCAACTTGCCAAGTATGACGAACCAAGTGAATAATTCAACTCTTGGAGGCACCAAACTCTTCTTCCATAAAGATTTTGTGAAGTTTAACATATTCATCTCACTATCTTGTACCCTGTTCTTGTACACCACCTCTAAAAATGACTTTACAGAAAATTCACCATCCGGCTTGTGTATCCAGTTCAACCTGTCTTTTACATCGCACCGTATACCGACACAAGATAAGGTATCCATGAGCTCCTGTAGACTTTCTTCCTCCCATCCCCTTAGAGGTCTCCTCCAATTGAACGTCCACACCCACACTAACCCATTCCATACCCCACATTCCCTAATAGTACCTTCTTTTGCATCTGATAGAGCATACAAACGTGGAAATATATCTTTCAACACCCCTATTTTTAACCACCTCTCATGCCAGAACCTAACTCTACCACCATCCCCCACCACCAACTCAACCCCGTTTGGAGTACATTCAGCAGTTCACTATTATTACTTCCTATTAACATAATATCACTCCAAATCCCCCCTCTCCTAACTTCTCTACCCATATCTCCCATCAAACAACCATGAGGCATGTTATTACATGATTTCACAATATTCTTCTACAATGGACACTCTTCTCTATCATACCTCCACCACCATTTGAATAGTAAAGCCAAGTTTTTGAGTTCAATGTCACCAACCCCCAACCCTCCCAAGCTCTTAGGTTTTTGAATGATCTCCCAACTCACACATGCCATACCTCTACCCCCATCTATCTTACCCCAGAAAAACCTGACTTGTAACGATATAACTTGTTTTAAAACAGCCTTATGTGCTCTAAACAAACTCATATAGTACATAGGCATACTGTTCACAATAGATTTTATCAATACAAGTTTGCCAGCCTTAGAAAGTAATTTATCTTTCCATGCTTTCAGTCTGTTTTCCACCTTCTCGATGATAGGGCGCCACGTTTCTACTCGTCGTGGATTTGCACCAACAGGAATCCCCAAATATTTGATCGGGAGGGACACCTGTTGACAGTTCAGCAATCTACAAGCTCTCTTTGTGTCGCTTTCATCACAGTTAAGGCTAATGATAGCAGACTTGCTGTAATTGATTTTTAGCCCCGATCCAATTTCGAATCCCTTCAAGATCCGCTTATAGTTCAGCACAGTATCATAATCACAAGGGCAGAACAAGATTGCATCATCCGCGAACTGTAAATGTGATAGTTCAACTGAATCTTTCCCAATCAGCTGCGGCTTTATAACTCTAACTTCCCTCAATCTACACAGCATCTTATTTAGAACCTCACCAACAAGAACGAATAGAAAGGGTGACATCGGATCGCCTTGTCTAATGCCTCTCTGAAGATCAAATGGTTTTGTCGGAACACCATTAACAAGAATGGACATAGAGGCATGGAGGCAGCACCTTATCCAACTCCTTCATCGCTCACCAAATCTCATACTCAGTAGCACTAAGTCTAAGAACTTCAATCTCACTCTATCGTACGCTTTCTGAAAGTCGAGTTTGATTAGCCATGCAGATTTCTTCCTCATCCTTAACCAATGTACAACCTCGCAAGCCACCAATGCCCCATCGTGTATCTTTCGTCTGCTTACAAAAATGGTTTGTACTTCCCCAACAAGTTCTGGTAACACCAATCTCATCCTTCCTGATAACACTTTCGCAATCACCTTGTAGATGCACCCCACCATACTAATTGGTCTAAAATTCTTTAGATCTGTCGACTCATCATCCTTCAATGCAAGCGCCACCTATGTCATGTTAGCTTCCTTAGGTAATGTGGTAGTGGTAAAGAACTCCAATACTGAGTCACAGAAGCTATCCCCAGTGATATCCCACATCCTCGTTACAAACTTGAAGTTGTATCCGTCGGGACCTGGTGCTTTGGACGGTTCACACGCCCACACAGCATCTCTGATCTCTTCTCTAGTTGGTAATCTCTCTAACCAATCTCTATCACCAGTATTTAGCTTATTCAATAAAGTCTCTTCAAGTTTGACATCCAAGAAGTTATCCTCAGTGTACAGGGCCTTGAAATACCTTCGAACCTCTGATAATATTCTCCTCTTCCCTTTATAGCACCTTCTTTCAATCTTCATCACTTCAATCCTTTTCCGCCTCTTTCTTTATTTTGCAATCCCATGGAAGAATCTTGTGTTTCTGTCCATTTGATTAGCAAACTTGGATCTTGACATTTGCTTCCAATAATCTGATTTTCTTTCATACCATTTCTCTGCCAGGATTCTGAGGGCTCTACCTCTTGCCATATCACACTCACCAATGGTCCCCAATTCTACCATATTATCTACCACCTGTATTTCCCTCTCAACAGTAGCTATCTTCTGATTAATGATACCGAATTTTTCTTTATTCCAGACCCTGATTGGATTCTTCAACAACTTCAACTTCTCATGGCACGGAACTTGATCATTCTTGCCCCATTCAAGTTTCACAACCTCCTTGAATCCCGCGTGTGTCATCCAGGAATCAAGAGATCAGAAAGGTTTCGGTCCCCAATCAATCTCCTCAGTACTCACTAACAACGGACAATGATCTGACAGTGATCTGTTTAGGCCCTTCAAGCATAGATCTCAAAGACAGAAATCCATTCACCATCAAGCAGAACCCAATCGATCTTACTGCAGCTTCGAGCCCCATACCATGTGTACTTCCCTCCTGTGAGTTCTAAAGCAATCAATTGTATACTCTCCACCCACTCTTTGAATCTTATACCATTTTGTGAAAGAGCATTGCATCATTTCCTCTCTGAAGCATCTGAGATCTCATTGAAGTCTCCCCCTATCAGAATTGGTACCCCAACCTCACCGTACACCTCCGATAACTGCTCCCGAAGCAACGGACCATAAATGACACAAATTGCACATTCAAAATCTTTCTCCACAATACGTCCTTTCGCCACTATCCATCTGTCAGACTTCTGAATTGAATTACAAGTAAAGAAGTCTTCGTTCCAAACACAAAGTATACCTCCTGAAGCATTCACTGGTCCTACATAGTCCCACCTCATACCATCCCTATTACACCAGAATTTAGTAATGAAGTTGCAATCAAACTGTTCCTTCTTAGTTTCAATAACCCCTAGAAATCAATATTGTTTTTTCTGCATGTACTCTTCAGCATCTCCATTTTACCACTACCCCCAACTCCTCTCACATTCCAGAACAATAGCTTCATTTCAGTTTAGTTTTAGAAGCTAACCTCAGAGTTCTAGTAGCAAGTGTTTTGCCTTCAATGAAAGGTATCTTCCTCCCCTACCATAGTCTTTTCTGCCTCAACTCCCCCCTTTTCTTGTACACTAACTTCTTATCAGCTACCCTGTTTAACACTTCATCATCATCACTGTTGTAGAATGATAAGCCACTCTTACTCCAAACCTTCTTTGATTCCACGGCTTCTTCATCCTCAGTTAAAAAATTCACTTCATCAAATTGCTCAATTTCATCAACATCATCCCCCTCTTCACACAAGTCAGCCAAATCTTTGATATTTGGGGTTGCAGATACACCATCATCAAGGCTTTCGGTTCTACCATCACCCAACAGCAGAGGATTGTCCTTCAGTAATTCACCATTAATGAATTTACCCACATTATTTTCATTGATTAAATATAGGGTCTCATCACTGTAACCTTCCTCCTCACTCTCATTATCGCAGTTCCTCTGATTCACTTCACCCCCAACTTGCTCCTCCACTGTCGCACAAACGACCGTATTGTTTGCAGACGAACGTTCCCACTGCAGAGCTTCGTAGTTAATTCGATACAAAGTCTCACCACTCTGTCCAGTTTCCCCTGTTGCCGACTCGCAAGCCGCAACCCTACCTTCATTTAACAGAGAGCCATATGATGTAGATGCCGTTGCGTTATTGCCGACCAAAGCTGCTGCGTCGTTGCCGACCACCTCCTTCAGACCAGCAGGGTCTATACGAGATAGAGGGAAGACGTTGTGATTATCTGCCGGTGTTGAATTCTCCACGTCCCAACACACAGTAATGGCGTTGGCGTTACCAGTCACAAGCGCTGTGCAATTCGAATGCTGATTCTCAATTTGGGGACAGTTGGGAACCCTAGAGGGATCAGTGTGCGCACACGGGTGAGGCCCACAACCCGTTACAAACGGTTCTCTACCCATTAGTTGGTTATTCACCTCGTTGGGTAACAATGCGTCCTTCTCATGCCCAACAAACATAGCCCAAGTAATAGCATTCTCATAACCTGCAATTTGGGCCTCCCAAACCATTGGGTCAGGCACCCTCAACACCCCTCTCCCACTCCTCATGATCCGTTGACTTCCCTCCATCGAAACCACCAAATTATTGGCAACAAACATTCCCTCTTCTTCTCCAGCAATTACGTCTCCACCATTAACTCCCTGCACATTCTCCAATTTTGCATTAATAATCGCCTCAATTAATGGATAACCAACGTTATCATTTCTTGAATTTGCATTATTCTCTCCCCCACCGGCAGTTGAGATCGCCGGCCGTGTCACCATCGTTGACCTCGGTGTATCACTGCCATCATACGAAGATTCTGGACAATTTTCACCCAAATTCAGATGAGCTTCAGTGTTGTAACTCTCATATCCAAACTCTTTAGCAAAGACATCAAAGACCCTATCATCCACTTTGAGCGATATCCACTCATGTATTATCTCCCATTGAAATGAGTCCATCAGAACCCTGGCAACACTGAATGACTTCATTGCTTCTGTTCTATCATCAATTAAGATCAATTTCCCCCCACAGCTTTGTAATCTTTTCCAAATTTTCTGTAGACCACAAGCCCACTGGTATTCCCATGATTTCCAAGAAACTCTCCTTGACAGGGCTCCAGTTAAATCCCAGTGTGGTCTGACTTCATCAAACGCAGAGAGCAGGACTTCATTATTCATGGCACTTTGTTTGATTTCTATAGAAGAGAATGTAATGAGGAACCTATAAGGGCCCATATCACGGCATTCTATCTCTCTTTCTCCCTTCCATTCATCCAGTAAAAAGTTCATAGTCTTCCTAAATTCAATGGGTTTTACAGACACCCCATCACGCTCCGATCCATTAAGTCCCTGTTTTCAACCGACCACGCAACATCCACTTCTTTCTTTCTTTTGTGTTCTGTAGTCTGAGTCACATCACTCATAACTACCTTCTCAGTATCTTTAGCATTAGGCCTCCTTACCTCTACCCACATCTTCTTCATCCTTTTCTTTGGTTGTTGCCATTGCCTTCTTTGCACACCAGTAATTTCTCCTTTGTTGTTATTCTTCTGTCGTCCAAACTTTTATATGGTGATAGTCAACCTCTGACCATTCCAAACAGTTCCGTTCAGCCTGCTAATCGCACGGACCGCACCACCAAACCTGTGATATCTAACGAAAGCAAATGGACTCTTTGTCCTCACCCTCTGCTTTCTTGAGATGAAAACATCAGTACATATCCATCACGTCCGAACTCCTTGTACAGCTCCCTCTTGGTTATGTTGTCAGGAAGGTTGTCCACGAACACAGTAGTGTTTTCATCTTGCTCTGCAAATATCCCAAAACCCTTCTTAGGAAACCTCCAAACACCTGAAGCAAACCTAACCCCGCTCTCCCCTTTATCTCTTCTTCCGGCATAGCCGAAAACCTCACCGTGTTTCCCTCTCTCACCACTCCGACCCCCTCTCACACCTTCCCTCATTATAGAGCTTGGTATGCATAATACTTTTAAAACATAAAAAAGAAAACAATTTTTATATATAATTATATAATTTAAACACTTATTTAATTTATAGTATTTAAATAAGATTTAGACTTTTTTAATTGTGTACAATTTTAACAACATGAACACAAGATTTCCTTTTCCTCAAAAATATATATTATATTCAATAAAAAGATTGAATACAAAATATCCACATAACACAACAATAAGAAAAGAAAATTGAAAATCAGCCAAAATTAACATTGTTACACGCCTACACACAATCTATTCAAAGCTTTAATATTATAATCAAGGTTGTGAAAACCGAATTATCGGTTAACAATTTTAGAGGTTTAATTAAAATAACCATTTTATAATAAAATAAAAAAAATAAAACATAATTATAGTATGATATAAATTTTAAAATATTCTCTAAATTTAAAGTACTAAATCATCGGCTTATCGCCTTATTCAAATATAATCTATTTTAGTTTTTGGTGTGTGCCAAATTTTTTATGATAAAAGTAAAAGAAGTGAAAAAAATAATTTTTTTAAAGATGTAATTTACATTTTTTTTAAAATATCTTTTTTATATTAAAAATATTTTAACATAATAAATAAATAAATAATATTTTTTATATCACCGTGTCCAAACATAATAATTGATAATAAAAAAGATATATTTACATGTGATATCTAAATATAAAATTATTTTTAATTTTTTAAAAGATCTTAACTTGAAAAAAAAATTGTATTTCATAAAAGCACACACAAATAAACCATAATCCAGTTCGTTTATATGTAGAAAAAAAAAGGAAACTAAATTAAACAGATTTAAAAATCATTTCCAAATAATAAATGAATTCGTTGAACATAAAACTTAGCTTGTAGCAAGATCGATTTTTAACTTTGAGTTGAGAAATATTTCTTTAAGCTTTTTATTATCTTTTTATTTTTCCTTTGTCATGAGAAATATTTTTTTAAAGTTGTGGACAGTTGTAGATACCAAAAACAACTTGTGAGAGTTCGAGTTGTGGTCATAGTGAAAAATAATATTTAGTCCAAATAAAATGTGGCCCAAGTTAACCCTAATTTCACTCTTCACTCAATGAATGATGTTCACCTACAGCCTCCATCAGAACAACACACCAAATCAGAAAGAATCTAAATTACCAAATTCACACCTCCACCGCCCACCTCCTTACCAAATCTGATTTCACATAAGCAAAATCGGTTATGCGTTGGATAAGAAAAAAATCCAAATTCTAAAATCACATATTATTTGACATCTATTAAAGCCTACAATTTTACGGCATACGAGTGACGTACATTCAAATTTATAATAGAGCTTGAATATCATTCGGACTACAATTTTACTATAAGCACTTTCCCAAATTATGGATTAAAAAACTATTAATAAAAAATACAATGAAAGATATTAAGAAAGTGACAACTCATGCTTCATTCATAGAGTTATGCTGAGCAATAGATAGATGATAGTAATAGATAGATTTTAAATGGCTGCTTATCTCGCATGCTTTCTTTTCTTTTTCTTTTTTCTATTCTGAGATTTTGTAGGTTGTCCCAAGTAGCAGCATTTTCAATGTGCCACATAATTCTTTGGGTCCTTGTCTTTTGTTCAAGGTTCCATCTTATGCTTTTAATTTTAGGTTTGATTATCAATATTTTTATTAAATATTTTTTAAGATTAAATTAATTTATTAGTTCTTATAATTTTATTAAAGTTTCAATTAAACTTTTATATTTTTTAATTTGGTTCCTATATAATAACTAATTTTTTAATTAAACTTTACCGTAATAAAATAACTAAATTTAATGGAATATTCTATTACACAAAAGAATTATTCTTTATCTAATGAGAAACTGTATAACAAAATATTCTTCTGAGTAGTGAAATATTTCGTTAAGTTTAATATTTTTGTAATAACAGAGACTTAATTAAAAATTTGAAAAATTAAAAGAATCTAATTGAAAAAAAATATAGGAATCTAGTTAAAAGTTTAATAAAATTATGACTAATAGAGTAATTAATTTTTTCTTTAATTAGGTGGGTTTGACACTGGTTAACTTCTAATTATTCGTCTTCCAATTTTGAAGAATGACTTTTCATTAGAATATATAGCCATAATCAGATGATGATGATTAATATGGTTTTTAATTTCAACAGTCAACACAATAATAGTAAAGCTTATTACAAAATAATTTTTTTTTAAAAAAGAGAAATAGAAATATATAATTTGAGTTTGGCGACGTAGATATATTTAATATTTATTTATTCTTGATATACAATAGCATTTATTTAGTATTTCCTTATTCATTATATAATATTACATTCCATTTTGGAGAAATGGAAATATATTTGAACAAAAAAGGTCAAAGAATAATGAGAGTGGCTATTTAATTTGTTTTAGGTCATTGAAGGAAGAATCATCATTAATATGAAAATAGCATGGCAAACATGAAGATCAGAAGAGGCTATTTTAGTCCAAGTGGCATGAAAGTAGGGCTGGTCCCAAAGGCTCTTGACTATCAAAGATGGTTATCGCTGAAAATAGAGCTGCAGAGTTGTTTATACATCTTCAACCATCCTTGCTGACTCTGCAAAGTCGATATGATGTCGTTTCTTACTCGAAATGACTCCTCACTACTCGCTGTAAAAGTTATTGTGAGGTTCGTATTTTTTCCATCTTATAAGTTAAAAAATGATCAGTCATTAATTAGAATTTTATTTAAAAGTTTGACTATTAGTTGTTATAAGATTCATATACTAATAATTGCTTAAGAAATATATGTGTAGTATTCGAAGTAGGATCTGTGTCATTTAAGATTTATCTGCCTCATGGAGATATTGACTTAGCAGTATTCATTGACAACAACATTTGCAAAGCTTTGATTAATGAGGTTCGGGATCTTTTAAAAACTCAAGAGAAGAGACACGATGCTCATAAATTTCGTGTCAAACAGGTTCAGTATATACAGGCTGAGGTATATATATATATATTGTCTTTGTGTTATAATTTCTATTTTTTTTATTTATTTTACATACACTAATATAATGATCACATATATATATATGGATTATTTATAATTATTGCAAGTGAAAATCCTAAAGTTCGCAGTAGATAATTTTATTGTCGACTTATCTTTTAATCAGCTTGGTGGCTTGTGTACGCTTTGTTTTCTCGAAAAGGTGACTATTTATTTATTTAATTACTTTCACCAAATTACCTATTATTAGTAAATAGTCACCTCTTCGAAAAAACAAAGCGTACACAAGCCACCAAGCTGATTAAAAGATAAGTCGACAACAAAATCATCTACTGCGAACTTTAAGATCTCCACCTACAATAATAATAATAATCCATGCATATATATGTGCTCATTGTATTCGTGCATGTAAAATAATAAAAAATAGAAATAATAATGCAAAGACAATATATATATATATATATATATATACCTCAATCTGTATATACTGAACTTGCTTGACACGAAATTGATGAGCGTAGTGTCTCTTTTCTTGAGTTTCTAAAAGATTTCGAGCCTCATTAATCAAAGCTTTGCAATTGTTGTTGTTCAGTGAATGCTACTAAGTCAATATCTCCATGAGGCAGATAAATCTTGAATGGCATAGATCTTACTTCGAATACCTACACATATATTTCTTAAGCAATTGTTATTATTTGAATCCCATAATAATTAACGGTCAGACTTTCAAATAAAATTCTGATTAACGACTGATCATTTTTTAACTTATCGGGAGGAAAAAATACAAACCTTGCAAGAGATTTTACAACGAGTGGTGAAGAGTCGTTTCAAGTAAGAAACGGAGTCATATCGGCTTTGCAGAGTCAGCACGAATGAATGAAGAAGTATAAGCAACTCTACAGCTCTATTTTCAGCGGATAACCATCTTTGATGGTCAAGAGCCTTTGGGACCAACCCTACTTTCATACCACTTGAACTAAAATGGCCTCTTCTGATCTTCATGTTTGCCATGCAACTTTCAATATTAACGATTCTTCCTTCAATGACTTAAAACAAATTAAACTCCCAATCTCATTATTCTTTGACCATTGTTGTTCGAATATATTTCCATTTCTCAAAAATGGAATGTAATATTATGCAATGAATAAATGAATAAGTAAATGCTAAATAAATGCTATTGTATATAAAGAATAAATAAATATTAAATATATCTATGTCGCCAAACTCAAATTATATATTTCTATTTCTTTTTTTTTTAAATTATTTTATAATAAGCTTCGCTATTATTGTGTTGAGTGTTGAAATTAAAAACCAAATTACCATCAACATCGGATTATGGCTGTTCATAATGAAAAGCCATTCATCAAAATGTGAAGCCGAGAGTGTCGCCGGGTTCTTCTTTCAAAGGCGAGAGTGCTTCAAGAGGCCTGACGATTCCTGTTCCGGAGAAACAGAGGTAGAGGGAGGAGCGTGGTGATGTTTGGTGGTTCGACATCGATGGAGGAGAGTTATTAGAACGAACAAGAGAAGGTGAGCTACAATACAGAAGAAGCTGAGCCACTAACCTCTTCTTTTAAGGTTAGAATCGGGTTGCATTTCGGGTTTCGGGTAGGTTTATTCTGAGCTGTCAATCCATGTCCCGAAAACAAAAAAGGAAAGATGTATAATTAAAATTTGACCAATGTCAAACCACGTAATCAATAAAAAAACATTTAATAAAAGCATTGATAATCAAACCCACAATTAAAAAAAAAAGGGCAAGTTACCAAAATGCACTAAAAGAGAACCAAATTGTTCAGATTACACTGAAACCACAAAAATGATCAGATTGCACCGTTTCACATTTATATGGAATTCGTGACAGGGTGTAGGGATTTCTTGAATCCGTTGGACCCCACCACGGATTCAGAACAATTTGTAAACATTTGTGTAGTATCCGTGGCACCCTGCCACGGATTTGGTGTTAATATGAGCAAAGGGGGATCCGTGGCACCCTGCCACGGATTCAAGTTAAAAAAAAAACCTATAAAATTCGTGGCAGGGTCATTCGGATTGATAGTTGTTGGTTTCTAGAAAGAGAAGTAAAAAATTTTTTAGAGAGAAGTCAGAGAAAAAGATTGAGGGAGCTTTTCAGTGTTCTTCATGGAGGACTGTCCAATTGAGGAGATTGCCGCGGATGACCATCAGGAGATGTACCGCCTCAATGGTATTTCCTACGTCGCCCATAACGTCCACGCCTAGGTTAGTTTTTTTTTACGTTTTTAATTTAGATGTCTTTTATTTGTTAATTACATGTGATTTATTCATTAGGGTGATTTACTTTAGGTTTTAAGTTAGTTTAAGTTAGATGTTATTGTTTAGGGTGTTAATAGATGTTATTAATTTAACCGTGACTTATTTGCGGGTTTACGTGTTAGTTTGGTATCAATATTCTGTTTAGCTTTAACTGATCGTTACGAACTGCCCATTTTTTTTCCTGATTCAACACTTGTTCCTATTCAACGCAGATGGATAGGTGTATCACCACCGTTCATCGGCAGATTGGGATGGGCCTAGATTCACGCGCTGAGCCGATCGTGCAGCGGGCCGGTCTGCTCCCGGTTGCACGATTGACCGAGCGTTGGATCAAGATTGACGAGCCGCTCATCAGCACCTTCGTAGAAAGGTTGCGACCAGAGACTCATTCGTTCCACATGTCGTGGGGCGAGTGCACCATCACCCTCGAGGATGTCGCGTACCAGCTGGGTCTCCCCATCGACGACAAGCCTGTGAGTGGCTGCCTTTGGGACTTCGAGAACATGATGCCAGATGCCGGCGGGAGATCAAGATGGGACTTTTTCCGGGAGATGTTCGGCGAGCCACCCGCATATCTGGTCGTGGATCAGTGCACCGTGACGTTCACGTGGTTGAGGAGCACCTCCGGAGTTCTCCCTGACGAGATGGTGCTCATGCATGCCAAAGCTTACATCTGGATGTTGCTGTCGATCTGTCTTTTCGGGGACAAGATCAGAGCTCGGGCTCATGTTCGTTGGCTTCCTTTTCTGCTGCGCATTGACGATCTAGGTGGATACAGCTGGGGGTCCGCAGTGCTGGCCTAGTTGTACAAGAACCTGTGTCGAGCAGACAACAGGAATATCGTCCAGATGGCAGGGCCATTAGTTTTGCTGCAAAGCTGGATTTTCTGGCGGTTTCCTCTCCTTCGCCCTCCCGATTTCGACGACATTTAGTGGCCATTGGCCTCCAGGTAAACCGATTTATTTGTTTCTTTGTCTAATTTTCACTTGTGTTTTACTTTATGCTGCTTGGTTAACGTGTTTGTGGAATTATCAGGTGGTCTAGGTTTCTCCCCTCATCGGACGAGAGGGATCCCCGACTGCAGCGTCTCCGGAGGCAACTCGATTTGATGCCCTTCAACCAGGTTAGTTGGAATTTTTTCGATCTCCGTTTTAATGTATTAGCTACGCAACATGCATTCAATATGGTTGCCTTATACATCATTTTTGAGGTGCAGTTCGTATGTGTCCTGTATCGGACGTTGCAGGTAGAGGCGGTGCTAGCCCGACGCATCATGCAGGAGGAGCACAGAGCCCTCTGGTGCTTGATCGTCCCACTTATATACTTTGGGACCATCGAGTGGCACCAGGTGGATCGAATGATCCGCAGTTTGGTGGGGTTCAGAATCGTCCTCACCGGGCCCTGAACATCGACTTCTTGCATGCGAAGGACGGACGCGGGAGTGACCAGTGGTTTCCGCAGACCTTTCAACGCTCGCATAGACTCTGGGCAACTAGGTATGGTTTAACTTATGGTTTCCGGTTTACTTTCACTTGTTTTTTTCGTTTTTTACGTTATGTAACATGTTTGTGGTATTATCAGGTGGGAGCAGCTGTATCAAGTTGTACCGTCTACTGATCCCGGCCCCACTGCAGACTTTATTCGGTGGTGGATCCTCGCCGGTAACAGGTACCTTGTCCCCGAGGATCTTTTTCATCGTTTACCACCCGAGGAGATCCCGATTGAGGCAGTGCAGAGACAGTCAGCTCCACATCCACCGCGCCCTGACGTGCCGGATAACAAGCGACCTGTGAGGAGGATGATGGTTGGGACGAGGACCACCGCTCGTGACTGGCAGTGGTTGGACGACGCCCTGGCTGAGGATGCGCCGGCCGCGCCACCGACGCAAAGGAACAGGCGCATGCCTGTGAGGTACGGATGTTGGAGAGGGGCGGGCAGACCGCGCAGAGGCGGCAGAGCTGGTAAAGGATGTGGGGAGGAGGGTGACGCGGCGCCTACCCAGCAGACTCAGGGCGGTGCCAGCACCAGTCGGGCGGTATAGGAGGCGTGGACAAGCTCACAGGCTTACCTGGGACCCTCCCCTCAGACCCAACGGACCACGATCCCGTCGACCATGAGCTCCCCTTCTTCGCAGGCGTTCCTGGACGCCTTGCATAGCCCCGGATTCGAGCAGTTGATAAGCGACATGACGCGCGATGATGGCAGTGCTTACAGGCCGGACATGCAGTTCGATGGCTCTCCGGTTCATCTGGACCTGAACGAGCCTATGTCCGGTCCGTCGCATCTTTTTATGGCTCTTGGTGAGACTCCTCCATCTGCATCACACGTGCCGGGTGCCTCCTAGGACGTACTGTTTTTGGAGTTTGCGCGTCTGCCGACTCCTCCAGTGTCAGCTGCACCGACTGAGCAGCCTGGCGAGCCAGCAACACCAGGGCGGGCCCGCAGAGCTCCACGTCGTCGAGGGTGCGGCACCGGAGGCCATATGTAGTTCTCTTATGTTAGTTATGTACTTTAATTTCGCGCATTACTTTGTGTATCAAAACTTGTAGACATGTGTATTTCGTAAATTTATGTACGTCTTCGTGTTTTCGTGTTCACGTCGTTTGATTTTTTTCTAACGCGAACAGCAACTTTCAATGATACAACGCGCATCATTTATGCGCTCTAATTCTGTTAAAAACCAGTAACAACTAAATATTTAAAACTAACTCAAAAAAAAAAGATGTTGGCCTAGATCCGTGGTAGGCTGCCACGGATCCTTTAAATTTTTTAAACAAAACAAGGAATCCGTAGCAGGGTCCCACGGATTTCATAGAAATGGCAAACGGTGCAATATGATCAATTTTTTGGTTTTGGTGTAATCTGATAATATTGGTTTTCATTTAGAACATATAGGTAACTTGCCCAAAGAAAAAAGATGGAAACCTTGAAAAAAAAAGACAAGGAAAACATTACTACTTGCGAGTTGGGGCAACCTACAAAATCCACTGGAATAGAAAAAAGAAAAAGAAAAGAAATCATACGAAATAGATTGGACCGTTTAAAATTCGGACTAAACGAAATGAGCCCAATAAACTCCAAAAAAATTAGCGGGTTAAACATCCTGGTCCGTTTATTTGATTAGATCTAAAAATTTGATTTATCCACTAAAAAAAACTTTTTTTTTCTTTTAAGGTTTTGGTTTAAAAAAGTCTTTCTCATCCAAATTTTTTTTTTGTTAAAAATTGAAATTTTTGTTTAATTTTTTAAAAATAAATAAATAGTTAATTAATTGAGTTAGTCTGTTTAACTCGTCAGTTTGGTCATAAATGAGCCGGGTTTAAATGGGTTAGACCCGCTCATTTGACAGCCCTATAAAAAAGAAGAAAAAAATTATTCTGTAAAAAGAAAATGTACAAAACAAGTGAAAAATGGTAGTGCAAACATTATTTTTTTATTCTCTATTTTATTTATTTTATTATTCATTTTAAGACTTTTATCATATTAAGCACGCAAGTCAAAAAATCCTCTTTTATTTATTGGGTTTTAATATTTTTTTGACTTTTTTATGATAAAACAAAATAATAATTTAAATTTCAATATATAATGCTTATTGAGTCTTGTAATATTTTCTATTAAAAACAATCCGTCAATATATAATCAACTTAGGTTGGTTTATCTAGTGATTAGTTCATTAGTGCGCTTAAGCAAGTATCGGTAATTTGAATTTTATTTTATATATAAAAAAATCTATTAACTAACGACAAATTCTTAAATATAACTTAAATTCGTAATAGATTAATCTTTTCCTATTAAATTAAGAGATACCGTAAAAAAAAAAAACCATCAATATATGATTTTGATGAGATAGAGAAGTCTTAAAAATCTCATAAACATAAAACAATGCGGCTGTATTTCAAATATGAGTAATTAAGTGTATAATATATGATGCAAAAGCAATCATATTAATCTTTAGTTGAATTTTCCTCAAATTTAATATAACTAAATTATAATTAATCTAGATAAAGATTAATTTTATTTTATCCTCCTAGGATGAGTCAGTTTCATTTTACATACACTTAATTTTGTTTTGACTTTTGCTCTGTCTTATCAATGGTGATTGAATGACTAATGCATGTATGTATTATGATTAATGGGTGCTGTCACATGCATTACAGACGTGGTCAAATCTCAAATGCAGGAAGACGGCACTGTCATATTATTGTTCTCATTCCTATCTTATCGATAATTAAACATATTGATACGTGTATAGGTCACATATATCTTTCTAAAATTTCATTTATCATTATTACTTTAGTGATTTCAATTTATAAATTCTTTAGTCACAAAAAAAATTATAAATTCTTTTTAAACAAGTGTCTCATTCTTAATCTACTATTTTAATTTTTTTAGTCACCAAAAAATATTTGTAAATTCTTTTTAACTAGCATCTCATTCTTAACCACCTACTGTATTAATTTTTCCAATGTGTGATTTAATTTTATAATTATTATTATTATTATTATTATTATTATTATTATTAAACGATAATGGTTTATGTGATTCTCTAATTAGAAAATTAATGTCTACGTCACTTTTTTATTTATTGTTCATCTCAAACTTAATAATGAGACAATATTAATATTGATTTCGTTTGAAATAGTATATTTTAAAACTAAAATATACAATTAAAACATTAGAAATAGTTTATTATTTACATCAAACGTCGGAGACAAAATACTATTTTACGTAACTTGTGAATGAAAATATAATACTGAAATAAAGGATTTTAATAAAGACAAAAATATCTATATACTGTGTTATTTTTCATCTTAGTACTTTTTTATTTTAAATTTATAAATGTAGTTTTTAAAATTCATATAAAAATTCAAAAATATTAAATACAATTTAATTAAATATGATACATGCAAATAATGAATAGAAAGAATATCCATTTAGCTTTTAACAATGAGAGAGAAAAAATAAATTCAATTATTAATTTAGAAAGAGAAATTATTTAATTCTATGTAGACTAAGATTTACTTTAGTAAAACTTTTATGTTTTAAAAACAATTTATCAAAGTAGGTTTTTGAAAGAAAACTTTTTAAATAATTTTGTAGTAGTTTTGCTGATTGGACTAACTTAACAGGATTTAGTTGAAAAAAAAAAATTACACAGTAAAATTCCGTATATCCGTGCTCGCTGTTTTTCACATAAACCTTAAACTGTCATTGTTTAAGTGTTTTAGTTATGGTCTGAACTTTTAAGGGGATGTCATTACCCTTGCTATATATGAAATGTATTTGGATTTGTGAAATTCTCTGTTTTGTTTATTGTTTATTTTTTACGACGGTTTGCTTGTTAGCGACGGTTTAATTGGCTTATCGATGTTTAACGAAAACGGAATATCTCAAGATGAGTATCTCCGTAGGGAATTTTATATTTCCCTAAATTGTTTTAGAATGATATCTTATAACTAGTTTGATTTGTTTCAAAACGAGTTTTGCTCGTTTTAGATAATTCGTGTTTTCGTCGTGAAACCGACCGTCCATAATTTCGATAAATGACAATTACGACGGTTGAGATGAGGTTTATGAAAATTCAGCAGTACAATAGTAAAAGTTAACTCCCTAACGAGTTTTAAAAACGAAATGGTAGGATTACGCTTAAAATCCTAAACCAATTATTTTACCGTCTTTCCATTATGTTTATTATTATAGCCTTTGTTACACCTTTCACACAAATCTTAATTCTCATTGGTTACATAATTTATTTCCATGCTAAAAGTATAGCTCTCTCTTTCACCGCACATTTTTTTTACACCATAATTCACCTTTTATAATTATTTAATCAATTTTTTTTTACACCAGAAACCTACCCAAATTCAATTTCTTTAAACACATAATAAAAAGAAATTTTTTTAAAAATTAGCCCCTTTTTTCTTTTAGCTTCAACCGAACCCTTCCCCTTCTTTATTTCCATCAATATTTTATTTCATATATATACTAATTACATGAGACAAGCACTCATCTCTTTATTTATTCAAACAAAAACCAACAAAAATAAAAAATCATCAAACACTAAAAACCACCAAGGCACCAACCCATTCTCTTTTTTTCGATAGATTTTCATCTCACAAAAAATCCAAAAACAAGGACATTCTCTATTCACACACCACCACCGAAGACATATACTTTCTGTCACTCTCATTTCATATTCACATCACATCATTCAAACATTAACACAAATCACATCCTCTCTCTTCCAAACAAAAATCAAACACCGTTTTTCTACAAAACACTTAAGAACACTATGAATACCACCATGAACACCAAGAACCCTAAACACTAAGCACCACCAAACCACCATCACCGAAGCCATACTACCACCATTTGCCACCTCCTCTTCATCATCATCAACTCTAGATTATCAGCAACAACCTCATTTTTTTATTATCTTCTTCCACCCAAAGCTCTACCACCACCAACACCTTTTTGGTATCACCATCGTCACCACCATTTTCGAGTTTTTAGCTTCAAGCCTCAAGCTCCTCATCTTCTTCACTTGACCGATGCCATCCTCATCATTTTGATTTTGATTTTCTTGTCTTAGAAAGGTAAGTGCAAGACTAAACACTTGCATGTGATCTTCTCTTTAGTCTAGACCTAGACACACATTTTGTTTAATTTTTGTTTTAGTTTTTCTTTGAGAAACCCTAGTTTAAACCGAGGAGCAACCAAGGGATTTTTTATTTGTTCTTGCCATTTTTTCAAATGATCTACAAGTGGTAAGGGGATTAGGGATTACTAGAAGGAGTCTTATGAGACGATTTTGATCTTGATCAAAGAAAATAAATGTTTAGTGTTGGTAATATTGAACAAAAATGAATTTTTGGTAAATAAAGATAAGAACTTTATGCTTATATATTATGTTTGATAAGTAATTGTTGATGATGTGAGCTGAAATTTTAATTATACGATGATATGTACGAATATGAAGTTTTGATGCCAAATGCAAGCTTTGGCTGAACCTGCCTTGATAAATATGTTGGAAGTATTTGTTAATTATAGTGATCAGTAGCTCCTGTATCAAGCACCCATGAATTTAAGAAAAGGGTTTTTGCTAACAATAACTGTTCAATATGAGAGCTCATGCAAAGCATATAGTCTCTAAGAATATACCTGCATTTGATTGACAATAATCTCTCATGCATACTTGTTCCTTCACAAGGATGTGCACACTCATGCCGCAGAAAGGTAAGCAATGCATCTCTCAAACCCTGATTGAATTGAGATTGGCTATCAACTTCCTTTTCATACTTGACATTGTTTCCACTACTCTGTTAAATTCCAGCAACTATATGATTGGCCACAACATTAATGCTAGTTTCCCGTGGCCATTTTTGCCTCTAAAGGTGATGGAAACCGTGTTTATGGTAACAAGTATCCACCAGATTTCTGTCTTGTGACAATAAGAGCAGGTCTTAGGTGCTGAAATTTGTCCTCCTCTTCTACCTCTACCTCCACGTGTCACTCGTTCTTTTTCTCTAAGAGCACTGCTTGGATTGTTGTTGAAATTGTGAACTGAACTGGCCAAAGTTGTAAAGTTCTTGGTCTCTAAATTTTATCCATTAAGCTTTCTCTTTTGTTGTGCGAGCAAAGAAAAAATTTCATTAATGTTTGGAAGTGGCTTCATCAGCATGATTTTTGGGTAACACTCCCATATTGTTCATTCAATACTCTTAGAAATCTCACTTTATTAGTTTCATCTCTGTAATTTCTCATAGTACCTAGGCCACAATCACATTTTTCATGGCATGTCTCGCATTGTGGAACTGGTTTGAAGCTATCAATCTTGATTGGAGGTATGTGGTTGGAGAAAACATGCATGGACAGAGGCTCTCCATTTGTGGTATTTTCATCTTTTTTGTTATTGTTTATGAGCTTTGGAGCTTGGGTTGTTTGGCTTGTTGTATGCACATTTTGTGCAGTAATTTGTGACTCTCTTGTACCATATTTTCATCATAGTGAAGCTATTTCTTGGTCTTGGTGAATCGTGGTTTTTATTTCTCACATTGATGAGATTTTCCACGTTAAAATCTTGGTGTGCTAGCTTATTCCTAATTTCTGGTTATTGTTGATTTTTCCGTTGTTATTTGATGTGTTGCTGGTTTCACTTGATTTGAGTGTGTATTGTTGCTCCTCTAATGCTTGCAAGTAAAAAATTGTGTGTTTTAATTCCTATCACTGCAACCAACAATCACGTCCCTATAAATCAACAAATGAATCTATCAAGATTCCAACAAGCATAAAAGGAGAACCTATCTACCAGGATTCTCATGTCAAGTTCAAAATTTAACCTCAAATGAATCTAATCTTTCGGAATGTTAGGGGTTTAAGAGAGAAGGGGAAGACGAAAACGAAAATGATAAAAAGAATTGCTTGGGAGTGTGATGTTGATTTCCTAGTGTTATATCCAAAAAATTTCAGGTGAAAGCCAAAAATGGCATAGTTACTATTATCGAAGATAATCGAAGATGAAGAATAATGTTCATTTTCGAAGAAGAAAAATGTTCGATAAAAGGTTTGATAAATGATGGCCATCGAAAAGGGTAACACTCTCGTAACAGGGTGAAGATCGAGAAGTTATTAAATATGAAGGAAGTTGCAAACGTTTTTGGAAACCGTTATTTCTTATACAGTTACCAGCCTCATGTAGAAGTTATAACTTACGTACTCTACATAGTACGTACTCTTCCATGCAAAAGTTAGCGTTCAAGGAGATGCTTTTATAGTAGTTTTCTTCAGTTATGAAAATAAAGTAACTTCTAATAGGATATTATTGTAATTTTTCATTTGTAGAATTGTTTATAAATATGATGTTTAGATCAGAATAGGGGTTGGAACCTTGAAGTACTCTACACATCCTAACCCAGAACGGATGCACAGAAGAAAACCAAGTGTTCCTTCCACCCATTTTCATTTCAGTAACATTTCATTTCCAGTTTCATTTAATTTATGCCATTTACCTTTATTCATATTCAGTCCATTTACATTTTCTTCCATTTTCCTTTCCATTTCTTTCATTTTCTTCATCATTTTCTACTTTTATTTTTCTATTGATATTGTCTTTGGCTTGGTACCCACAACCGTTTGATAGTCGATCATTTACCTCGACAAATGGTTAAAAATCTGTAAAACAAATTGACATGCACAGTGGGACAAGTTGTATGGAAAAGTATCAATACAAAAAAATATTCTTCAAACTTTGAAATTCTGTGAAGTTGAAGATTGTTAAAAAAAAGTCATTCAACTTTGAAATTCTGTAGAGTTGAAGTTTCGAAAAAAAAAAAAAAGTGGTGGCATGGATCAACTTTGAAATTCTGTAAAGTTGACGTTCAAGAATATTTCTTCAGGAAAATAAAAAAGAAGTTTGCAAAAGTTATCATGAATAATGATGAGAGTATTTTTAATCCATCAACTTCAAATGAGGTTGATTTTCTTACAACAATAGTTCGAGAAGAAATAAAAAGGAGTTATCATAAATTGGCAGATATATTGTCACAAAGGTTCAATGAAATTTTGAAAATGAATATGGCTGAAAATATTCAAAAGAATTTTGAGGATCCTATAATTCGACAAATAGCCAATATCCCACCACGTAGAATAGGTAATGATATGCATGACCCTCAAAATATCGAGAACAATGCATGGGGCAACAAAATATCGAAGAAGTTGTTAGACAACACTTGAATAGGAGTGGCTTCGATATTGGGTCTATAAATCAAGTTCGATTTATTTCGGCATTTCCAGATTTTGTTCAACAAGCCCAATTGCTTGAAGGTTAGAAAGTCCCTAAGTCACTTTCTGTATTTTCTGGAGAAGGTGAAGAATCGACTGTGGAACACATAGGACGGTATATTTTTGAAATTGGTAAAATTGCTAATGATGAAAATCTTAAAATGAAATATTTTCTTTGTTCATTGACTAAACACGCATTTACATGGTTTTCTAATCTCCCATCCAATTCAATTCATTCTTGGGTCGAATTAGAAAATAATTTTCATAAGCAATTTTTCAGAGGAGACATGAAAATTGGTTTGTCTGATTTATGTGAAGTCAAAAGACTTCGAAATGAATCGATTGATGATTATGTTATTCGATTCAAACAAATGAGAAATACGTGTCGCATTTCGATACCCGAAGATGAATTTGTGAATTTAGTGGCACATGGTTTCGAATTTTTTATTCGAAAGAAATTGGTTGGTCAAAAGTTTTTTGACGTATGTCAACTTGTGGAACGAGTTCGACAAATTGAAAAAATAAAAGAAGAAAAGAAAAAAGAAAAATTTGTCGAATCTGAGTACATTGAAAAGATTTGATATTATTAAGTATTTATATTTTTCCTTTTCGTCAAAAAATAAATACTTGGAGGCATTTGTTATATCCAAAATAAATTTCAGGCGAAAGCCAAAAATGGCATGGTTACTATTATCAAAGATAATCGAAGATGAAGAATAATGGTCATTCTGGAAGAAGGAAAATGTTCGATAAAATGTTCGATAAATGATGGCCATCGAAAAGGGTAACACTCTCGTAACAGGGTGAAGATCGAGAAGTTATCAAATATGAAGGAAGTTGCAAACGTCTTTGGAAGCCGTTATTTCTTATACAGTTACCAGCCTTATATAGAAATTATAACTTACGTACTCTACATAGTATGTACTCTTCTATGCAAAAGTTAGCATTCAAGGAGATGTTTTTATAGTAGTTTTCTTCAGTTATGAAAATAAAGTAACTTCTAATAGGATATTATTGTAATTTTTTATTTGTAGAATTGTTTATAAATATGATGTTTAGGATCAAAATAGGGGTTGGAACCTTGAAGTACTCTACACATCCTAACCCAGAACGGATACACAGAGAAAAACCAAGTGTTCCTTCCACCCATTTTCATTTTAGTAACATTTTATTTCCAGTTTCATTTAATTTATGCCATTTACCTTTATTCATATTCAGTCCATTTACATTTTCTTCCATTTTCCTTTCCATTTCTTTCATCTTCTTCATCATTTTCTACTTTTATTTTTCTATTGATATTGTCTTTGGCTTGGTACCCACAACCGTTTGATAGTTGATCATTTATCTCGACAAATGATTAAAAATCTGTAAAACACCTGGATATTTGAAAACTAAAATGGTGGATGTTAAAATAATAATTAATAATTTTAATATTGAAAAATATCACTTGGATTACTAGATTCATCATCTCTTCCGAGTGCACTTATATTACAATTGAAAACATATATTTAACATATTCATAAATCACATATTTAAATAATTTCAAAATCTAAAAAACTTAAAAATAATAAAATTTTAGTTATGGCAGCCATTATTGTCTCAGCCTATTTTGTGGACATTCCATGTCCTTCCAATTTCCTAATCTAAAAAGCAAAAAATATTTATTAATGACAAAATCTTTAAAACTAAATTATAAGGGCTAATGTGTCAATTTGGAACAATAGTTGTCCATTTAATTTCACCAATTAAAAAAATGGATGCTCTTGGATACGCCTGAGTATGTTTTGAATATGAATGAAAATATTCTTTATTTAAATTAATTCAAAAGTATGTTATGTATTTTAGTTTATTTTATTTATTTTTAAATTTTAAAACTATTTAAATAGGTGACATTTGGAATATTGCATACCATTATTGTTTACTTAGAGGTCGTAATTGTTGGTTTGTAGTCCACCCTATTTTGCACGTATTTTGTTCATAAAGGCAACTAGATAAGTAATAAAAAAAATCTCGTTAGCAAGGCGACGAGGTACATGCAATAATAGTATCTCCTTCTCTCTGACAACGAGATAAGTAATGGAAGGACATTGTTGTAATTTCTTTTTCAGTATGTGCACTCTTATAAATTTAAAAATTTTTTATTTAAATAAATAAAAAATCTATATTCATCGACCCATGTTAATATGAATAAAAAAATTTAATGAGTTAAATGTGCAATATGCCATTTAAATAGATAGCCATTGATATACCATTGAAGTATTTTTGATCAGGTAATATGATTTCCGTGTTGGAATCACACATTTGTATACGATATAACATCAGATATATACTTAAAATAAAAAACCTTGTTATTTCTCTTACATGCAAAAACTTGACTAGGTTGTAGGAAAAGTGTGGAAGAAGATCCGATACAATGCAATCAAGTTTTTTGACGAATTGATTAGTAGAGAAGAAGCACTTGTAGTTAAGTGAAAAAAAAAAATAAAAAAAACTAAAATGGGATAAAGAAATAGATATGTAGAGAACGGAGTAGACGAGTAGAGAAGTAATTGGTAAAAAGTCATTCCATAAAGTAGTGGAGGAGTTAACGCAAAGAAGTGAGGAGCACTAATAGATTATTTGGAGGAGTAATATTAAAAGTTAAATTTGGATACTGTTAAGTATAGATGTACTGAACAATGATCCAATGGACTTTGGCCGTGAGAGGAAATAGACAATGAGAATGAGAGAGAAAGTGTTCCTTCCGAGGGGAAGCACTCGGAAGAGTCCGAGGGATGGATCCGAAGAAGGTGATTGATGTGAAGAGAGAATAGCACTAGAATCCCAGAATTAGGATTATGAGTATTCTAGGGCTAATATGGGAGGTTAGGGTTTAGAGAATACATACCTCGAGGGGATGTTGCCCCCTGCTTATATAGTAGCTGGTGGTTAAGATTCGGATGGGATCCATTCGTGATCTCATCGAATCTTTCCTCTTTTAGCTTGATCTTTTATCTTTTAGCTTAATCCTTGACTTATGGACAAAGTAAGTTGATTATTGATTTAATGGATTGGGCTTTATTGGGCCGGTCCGTAACATTGCCCCCACTCGGGAAACGAATGTGTTAATTCGGTTTCCGAGTAGTTTTGATGAACTTCCGACGGCCTTCCGTGTGGCGTCGAATTTGTCATTTTTCTTCCGGCTGCTTACGTGTCAGATTGTTTATGGCACGTCGTTTCGCTTTTCTTTTTGTTGACGTGGTAGAAAGAGTGGTTACTTTTGCACGTTTTTCGAAAGGGAGAGTAGTGGGAGCGGTTTTCAAGATTTCAGTAACCATCCCATCATTTAGTACTTGCCCCTTTTTGGATTCTCGAAGCGTGTTGAATAAGGCTTGAGATTTCCAAAATTTGAAACTTTACCATTTCGTTTTGAATTTTTGTGCGGTTTTCTCTGAGCACTGTTGATATTCTTCGAAGAAGAAGAAAGAAAGAAAGGGAAGTCCCTCTAACTTCTGCTCCAGCGACTTCCATCATAGGTATTGTTTATTGCCTTTTGCTTTCTCTTGTTTTGTTGTGTGCTGTCAATAGTGTCCGTCTTCGTTTCTTCTTCTTCCTTATTTCACGTTTTTCTGTCGTTCTCAAATGGCACTTCCTGCATTGTAATTGCAGGTTTTTATTTATTTAAAAAATCGAAAATGGGGAAGAAGAAGGCATGTCAAGATGTACGGGTTCCTTGCCCTCTAGACGCGGAGGAGACCCGCCTCTATGGTTGGATTGAGGGGGCCGTGCTGACTCAGCCATCCTTGGTTGGGAACGACTCATTGCCCGAGTTCCGCCGCGACTACCCTTTGATGGAGGATTCAGGGGCGGAGGGGGATTACGTGTTGGAGGCCGCTGGGCCGTCCGACCGTGTCCCCTTCCGGGCGGGTGAGGATGGACCCTACTTTCTGTGGGTGTATCAGGAGCTGTTTACTCGTCTGAGGATGCGGCTCCCGTTCTCAGATTTTCAACGGGACGTGATGACTCGCTGTCGTGTCGCCGTCAGTCAATTGCATCTGAATGGGTGGGGCTTCATTCTGGCCTTCGAGAAAGTGTGCTTACACTACGGCTTCCGCCCCACCATCAGACTCTTCTTCTATATTTATGATGTCC